>JAATLQ010037049.1:0-14546 GCA_013421005.1 Heliconius erato x Heliconius himera | reverse complement strand
AGAGAGCATTATCAATAGCCAGCTCTTGGTTTATCTAGAGGATCACCGATTGATTAATGACCGACAATATGGTTTCCGCCATGGTCGCTCAACCGGTGATCTTCTAGTTTACCTTACCCATCGCTGGGCTGCGGCTATTGAAAGCAAGGGAGAGGGCCTGGCAGTTAGTTTGGACATGGCGAAGGCCTTTGATCGAGTGTGGCATGAGGCGCTCCTGGCTAAACTTCCATCCTATGGGCTTCCCGAGAATTTATGCAAGTGGATCGCCAGCTTTCTCACTGGGCGCAGCATCAAGGTTGCTGTCGACGGTTTTTGCTCGAAACATATGCCCGTGAACGCTGGCGTTCTCCAAGGCTGCGTGCTATCCCCTACGCTGTTTCTTCTGCATATCAATGACATGTTAGAGGATTCTAGCATTCATTGCTATGCAGATGATAGCACGGTGGACGCTGTTTACTCCGGCCAAGCAAGTCTTTCTAGGGAAAACGTCGAACAGTGCCGAAATAAACTTGTGTCTTCCGTTGTGGCATCCCTCAACAATGTCTCCTTATGGGGTGAAAGGAACCTAGTTCAGTTTAACCCCCTGAAGATACAAGTTTGCACGTTAAGCACAAAAAAAAACTCATTTATCGTATCACCAGTCTTTCAGAACATTCCCCTTACAGCCGCGCCCAGTATCAGTATATTGGGCCTCAATGTTTCGAGTGACTGCCAGTATCGCGATCATTTGGAAAGCAAGGCCAAGTTGGCCTCGAAGAAGCTGGGGGTCATCAACAGAGCGAGACGGTACTTCACGCCAAAACACCGTTTGGCCCTATATAGGGCCCGGCCTCATATGGAGTACTGTTCTCATCTCTGGGCTGGTGCACCCCAGTATCAGCTTGAACCATTTGATCGCATACAACGTAGAGCCATTCGAATCATTGGGGACCCAATAATCTGTGAAAGGCTTGATACTATATAAATAAACCTTCATGATTTTTCGCTAACGTGAACGTTATGGAGAAAACCAAATCCTAATAAACATAATCCAAATAAAAATAATAAAATACACTTGATTTCTTTCATACATTTCGCACAATTTTTCTATACATTATGTGCCAGCGCGAGAAATTGAAAATAATTACGTACCTTGAGTGGCAAAGAATCCACTACGATCGATATACAGTCGCCGTATCTCATTTATATAATTTAATTATCTATATATATAAAAGGACTTGTGCTGACTGACTGAGGTAAGGAGCACGCAGAGCCGTAACCGCTGTGCGTAGAAACGTGAAATTTGGGCAGATGTTTATTTTCATATTCTGGACATCCACTAAGAAGGGAATTTGAAAAATTTTAATCCTAAAAAGATGAAATAGGGGTTGAAAGTTTGTATGGAAAAAAAAAATAATCTGTACCGATTTTTATAAAATTTGAAATTCAGACTCTTAAAAATATTTCATTGAACACGTGTTTCATGGTTTTTAAGAATTCACCCCTTAGGGTTCAAATAAGGGGTTGAAAGTTTATATGGAAAAATCTTTAAATTGCCACCGATTTTTATAAAAAATTTAATTCAGACTGTTAAAAATATTTTATTGAACACGTGTTTCGTGGTTTTTTTAGAATTCACTGCTAATAAGCGGGCGAAGCCGCGCGCGCCCTCTAGTTTTATATAATTTAATTTTGTTAAAGTTCGTGGTTCTGTAACCACGAAGTTACAGTCCCAACCTTAAAACCCTGTGGTTTTAAGGTTGGGACTGTAACTGTGTGTATCGCGACGGTTGTGGGTTCGATCTCCATTCGATGCAATGAATTATTACTTATTCATATTTTTATTTCTGCGCCCTGGGACCAAGACAAAAAGTTCGGTATTGATTTTCACCACTCAACACGCAATGCTCCGAAAAATTCGGCGGAAAGTTGGGATCGGAGTGGTCTGTCACTAGATTCCATCTGCCTTATTCTGATTTTATTTTAAATCGTTATGAAAGTTCTATAATAGAAATACTCGTATTTAAGTAAGTATTTGCGATAATTTTAATTCAAAGCACGATTCCATTACGTGTTGACGGATTATCCCATAGACGCGATACCGAGCCTCATTTATACGTAATTGTATAACGTAATGTGAGGCACGCTTTACTGTAATAGCTTGTACAAGCTTGTTTTTAGTTTAAACTATTATTTTAGGTAAAACATATTAATTTCAGATTTTAGTTTAAATATATCCAAATTTTGAAAGTTTAAGCATGTGGTTAAGTTTTATATACAAAAAATCGCTTTTTATGTTCATATTATTGCTAACTAAGTAACTCTGACCCGATATTAATGTGTTGTAATATATCCAATATCTTCATAAATAAACGAATAGTTACGACTATCCAACGATATTTTTAATTAATATCATTAGTTCCTGACCAAACTCTTCAAATGTATAAAATTATAACAAGTGTAGATATATTTTTTGTAAATACTGGTTATTTATTTATTTAATACTTTATTACATCAACTTAATAATAAAAATATACAAGGAAGTTAGTATGAGCTGAAAAAAAAGAAAAAAGCATTTTTAAATAGTAAACCATTTTCATCGTACAAGAACAATATCTTTTGAAAGCTCAAAAGAAAAAAAAAACTAAAGCGGATACAAATCAAACGATGCAAAATAACGAAGATTCGTTCAATATGCGAAGGATGGTAAGAAAATTTCGCAAATTAAAACGAAACGCCAGCAGGAATTTGCGAAGTTGAAACTCAGTTAACAACAGCTTGTTATCTTTGAGGAATTCTTTTATATCTTTAAAACTCTTAGAAAAAGGTTTATTGAATGAAGCGAGCTTATTAGTCTAATGAAATATGAAATTGGTTAGAATATCAATTATGTATGCAAAATTTAGTATTCGTTACTTATGTCTCGTAAATATAAAGATGTGCTTCCTTACCCCAGGTATCGTTTATATGAGAGGAAAGTTTGTTTGTTTGTTACGCTTTAGCACGTGAACTATACTCCCAAACATGAAATTTTGCATATTTATTTGTAATGTTATAACCTAAGACATAAAAATATTTTATAATAATATTAACGAAGACGAAGCCGCAGGTCGAATCTCATATTTACAATATAGATAGACATCTTCATACATCTTAGTGACGCATGGCGAGACGTTGAAAACGCGACCAAATGAATTCTTTAATTTTACTTATATAATATTAGTACAGATTATGGATTTGTTTCAATCGGATTTGAAACCATGACCATTTCAGTTATTTAGACTTGCCCAATCTTCTTTAAACCTTTAAATTGCCTTCAATACAACATTTTATGTTTCAATATTATAATTAAAAAGGCTCTTTCATAATATTTAAGAAGAATGAGACATAATTGGAGCGACTCTACCCAAACCGCAACAAGTACGAAAGAAAGTCGGAAAGAAAAATCTTTAACGAACCAGTTATTCCTTTTAACTGTAACATAAATTTAAAACAACCATCGCACAACTCTGTTCATAGAAATATTAATTGTATTTCGAAAGCAGTAAGAAATTTTAAATGGAAAATGAGAGCTTTCGATGGTAGAACTTTTGTATCTTTATTTTTCGGTCTGCACGCTTCTAATTTGATAGCTCTTATGTTTTTACACTTCGACTATTACTTGTTTTTTTTTATTTCGATAGATTTTTGTTTTTGTTTGTGTTTTGAGTTGGTTTCGTTTTTGTGTCTGTCTGGAATTGTAGAGACTGTTAATTTTATAACATGTGCAGTAAAGTGTTTAAAGCAATTTGTTGGTAAAGAAATTTGTTTTGTTTTTATAGTTTTTTACACGTTTAAGTGATTTATTGAATCATTTAATTTCTGTACGCTACATAAAAAAAATATAAGTCAACATAAAAATAAAATAATTTTATTTAAAGTAAGACGGTATATGCTTCATTTTTTGAACGTTATTCAAAGTCGTATCTTTATATATTGATGTAAAAGAAAAATAAAAAATATTTAAATAACAATATTATTTACACAAAAATATTAGTTGTAATAAAAAATATACAGACTATTTGTCGAGTCGAGTCTTTTTATGCACTATTTGTCGAGAGCGATCATCTTTAAACTTTCTTTCTTTCTTAAATTCACGCTGTATCCTGCACAATGTTAATGTAAAATATAACAAGATTGAATCCACATCCTATCACGTTTTCAGTCGCACGCTCCTGTGCAGTACAGTCGTAACTGCACTTGCACCTTAATAATAACAATTCAGTAACAAAAATAACAAATACAATGTAAATTCTTAGCAACTCTACATAGAGATATGTACATACAAAGTAACCCAAAATTTGTGGCAAGTTAAAATAACAACGCGTTAATTACACATCTAAAGTAAGAGCACGTTTTATGTCAAAGACTGCCTCACCCGTTGTTTCGCTGTTACTATAGAGGTAAATAATTGTTGGGAACATGTAACGAAATAAGAATATTTTAACTGATGATTATACACAGAGGTCAGTCGTGGCGCAAGGGCACAAAGTGTGGATGTAAAACCGACTGGTTGTGAGTTCGATCCCCACACGAGGAGATGAAATAATTACTTAAATTTATATTTCCATTTCTTCGCTCTGGTGTCGAAGACAAGCGCTGTGTTGAGTTCTGCCACTCAACACGCAATGCCTCCAGAATTCGGCAGAAAATGGGGAACGAAGTGTCTTAACATTAGGTTCCCTCTGCCTACCCTGCAGTGTGCGGGATACAGCGTTAAGCTGAAAAAAAATTATACATCATTCTAGTATTTTATTTACAGCCAGGCCTATCCAAGATTAACGCTTTAAATATTTATTTGAGCATAAATAAAAATTAAATAAAAAAATAAGATGAAATAATAATTGTATAACTTACTAGATATGTACACAAAATCTCGCTACGTAATTTTTTCATAGGTTTTCGAAAAAAAAAAATCCCATAAGTTTTATGTATTGATTAGCATATACAAACTTACATACGATCTTTGCTAGATAGATTTGGTAGGCTAATGAGTAACTTTATTTTAACCTAGTTTTATAATGAAACAATACTACTCTAACAATGTGTCCATGGGCACCTTCCTTATTGTCGCTATTAAAGGAGAATACACTTAATTAAAGTGTTCTTTATATTTACAACTACACTTTCACTACTGAATTATTATGCACTACACCAGCTCGAACGGTTGAATTCTATTGACTCTTCTCACTATGTCCGTGTTGTCGAGGATCTGGATGTTTACATGATGATGAAGTCTGTGTCCGGGAGCTTCTGCATATTTGTAATTGAGGTCCCTGTGGAGGTCGTCGTTTCTGATATACCATGGAGCATTAAAGATTGCTCTAAGTACTTTATTCTGGAATCGCTGCATAATATGTATAGAGCTTTTTTTGGTAAGCGCTCTATTTAATAAGTATGATTTAATTCAACTTACATATGCAATGGGCAATGTTCTTTTTAGTTCGAAAGCAAAAGCTTGTGAAATGTCAAGTAAGATAGTAGTGCAGACTCGACTCTTGCTTCTCTTGCGTCATCTTAGGATTCTTTAAAGTTTATTCTACATTTTCTGCATTTGTTTGGTAATTATACAGCTTCTGTAGCAGGGTTAAACGCGGTGTACGCATTTTGATTTTTCTGTTGATGGTTTTGTCTTTGGTAAAATGATTACCAGTACATTTGACACACCTAGTCTCTTTGGCACAGTACTTCTGTGTATGTTCGTAGACCTGGCATCTTTTACACTGGGGATTCAGTTTGGTAGATCGGAGAAGTTATATTTGAATAACATATTCTAGGATAGATCTTTAATAATCGCTGATCTATACGGTTTGCAGGTATCACTCTGATAGAGTAGAGAACGGAGATTCCTTCTTATATTCATACGAATGCCAAAAAAAATTATTCTCTGTCAACGACTTTGTTATAGAGCGGTATATTTATCACCATTGCAGTATATTTCACCATTGCATTTCCTATAAGTGGAATAACAATTTAAAAATGTCGAAAACTTTACTAAGTATATTTAATAACTATTACGCCATACTGGCGTCTACAAGAATATTCTATGAAACATAGTAATGCAGAATCAAAAGCTCGTTCCCATTAGCATCTTCTGAATGATGAACGACTCGTCTACTAATGGCGATGAAACTTTAAAACTTTATTTACATAAAAATGAAGGTAGCTTTGTGAAAGATTTATGTACTTTACTTAGTGCTGTGATGATAGTAGGTTCATTTCTCATTTTATTTTTTATGATGTTTTTATAATAACATTTCCATATTCTTTTTAAATAAATTATCAATGTTTATCAATACTGTGGCTCGTGATACAGTTGCATGATTCTAGAATTGATTGTCACTTAGGGAATTGATTATATTTGAAATAATATAATTTCCCGCCGAAGTAAGGCGCTGAGTTCCGTCACCCAACACTCAATTCCTCGAGAATTCTGAGGGGAACGGAAGTCTCTGAATGGGAACGGAGTGTCTTAGCATTGAGACAGAGAGAGTGAAGACATAAAAATAATGTACTCCTGACTTTAAATCCTGAATTTAACCTGCAAACTTTGCGTTAACAATCAGAAGCATAGGGCATAGAAGCATATCTATACCTTATTTAACTTCACGCTATATTCCACACAGCACGATAGACAGGGAGAACTTAGAAATCTAGCGTTAAGACATTTTCAATCACTTCCGTTCCCCAATTCACTCCGAATTCTTAAGAAGTGTTGAGAGGCGAAACTCAACGCCGCGGTTCGACCAGGCCCGGTTGCGGCCCAACTCAGAGCCAGGAAATAAAAATATTAAGTATTTAATTCCCCCAAGTGTGAAGGAAACCCACAAAGTGTGGCTTCTTATTACTATTTTCTTACAAATAATAATTATAATGCTATAGCAATAACCATTGACACTTTTGCTCAAAACATAAGTAACTAAACAGCACATATAAAATTCTTACTCAATTCATGTAACGTCTTTATGCGAGATCGTTATTTTCATTTAATTACCGGCGGCTAAATGGGAGGTCACATTCACAGTTTGACCAAACTAATGTTTGATATATGTCTATATATATGTGTGTATACATATATACATATTTATATGTATATATATATATATATATATATATATATATATACATATATTATTGAAGCCCTTATATAATAGTGAAATTGATATAATATTTCTGTTGTATGAAGCGCGGCGTTGTGTTCTGTCAATTAAAAACGTAATGTTTGGAAAAAAGGATCTACGTTACCCGCAACAGGCTGTACTAACACTTGATTTTTTCTTTTTGCCCTGCTATACGAATAAAAACGTGGAATTGCTTTCTTTTTCTATCAAAAATACATTAATTCCCCCGAAAGGGTATAAAACCCGTAATCATTACGTAAACAGCAAAACAGTTAAAACTAACCAAAGTGGTCTCTAGCTAAACCAACTGCCTGTTTATTCAGTCCATACATTATATTTGACAGTTTTACAACCGGAAGTTGCCCATTGGCACTTAAAGCCGCCCTATTATATTACTTTGTTTACAAAATATTTATGTTTTCACCACTTGACATCGACCTTTGTAATTGAGTCATTTGGAGGGAAGGTTAATTTTATTTATTTTGAAATGTTTATTTTTTGTATAGCCTTTGAGTGATATTTTGATATAGAGACCGTATTTCTTTAGCATATTAAATATTTATTTCAATTACTTGCAAAAATATTTTTATTTACTTCAGGCTCTATCCCGCATAGAGTGAGCAGAAGGAACCTAGTATTTAGATACTCCGTTACGAGATCGGTGGCAGAACTCAAGACTTCGTCTACGAGAAAGGGACAATAAAAATAAATTAAATATAAACAACAACCATCGCGTTTACAGTCAGACGCTCTCCACTGCACCACGAAATGTTACGAAAATTATTTGTAAAAACTACCGAATAAATATGAAAGATATATAAACAAAAAATGTTAACATTTGAATCCACTACTATCTCACTAATAATATAACAACCTATTTTCATCCCACTTTGTTCACTAGGTTAAATAAACGAGAATCCTCATATTTTACCGTAGAAATAGTGTCGAGTAGCGTGTATGTACTGCGTACGTATGCCCATTCACCGCCTCCTCCTACCATGTTTACGGTAGCCTGGACTTGTCATATTCATTAAAATATACTGTCGCGATGAAAAATCATTTGCTTTAAAATACTTTTTTCTTGTTAGTACAGTAGTTCTTAATTCAAATCTTGTAAAATTAAATGTGTATATATCTCATATTAATATTTTTTTGGTTATCGTTCCATAGACGGTAATCGCGATGGTTGTTGGTTTGTTTCCCATTCAGAAAATATATTTTCATTTGGCCGCTCTGGTAGAGGTATTGAGTTTCCCCTATTCAATACACGACGTCTTACGTTATTTCTTACATTTATAAATGATTACGCAGAGTGTATTTATTATAGCATTCCGTTGCCTAGCTTTCGCTACATTTTTGAGATATAGACTGTTGATTGTGGCGTTAAGTTCCTCAACGCCACGCTTTGTGGTATTACCAGAGCAAGGAAATGAAAATAATTGAATTCATTCAAAATTTGAACTCACAAACGTGGCTTTTACAGTCAGACGCTCTGTCGTTGAGCCACAAAGGCACCAGATAATATTAATATATAGATTCTCTAAAATGAAATTAAAAAAAAATAGAGAGTAAGTTCTCTCTCTCTCTCTCTGTTTAAGCATATGCAGTGAATACATAAACAAAAAATAATTGATAAATAACAAAAAAAAAAACACAATTATAACGGCGACTGTACCTAAAACAAGATCACGGTACGCGTCCTCATTTTCATACATGTCCTGATAAAAAAACATCGGAAAGTAAAAAATTAAAACCATTCGTTATAAAGATATAAATTAAATAAAGATCTACTTATTTACACTTTACATTCAGTTACTTTTAGTATTCTTTTAAATCTTTTATTTTTGTCCGCCCGTACTTATGCTGGGGCGCCATGTTGTGACTGTAACACGACTATAGTGGGTTTGATCTCCACTCGGGGGAATGATTTATTATTTATAAATGTTATGATTTCTTTGCTCTGGTACCAAGGCAAAAGCCCAGCAAGTTAAGTTTCGCAACTCAACACGCAATGTCTCGAAAAAAATCAGCAGAAAGTGGAGAACGGAATATCTTAAAACTAGGTTCCCTCTGCCTACTCTGCTATTTGCGGGATACACAAGGAACCTAATTTTTTTAACATTAATTAATGTATGTTATGTAATCCCCCACACTATGCCAAATTATTAAACTTTACTTATTGGGTGACGGGACTATCTTCTTACGAGAGCAAGAAAATAAAAATAATTAATTTCTTCAAATAGACATCGAACCCACATCCGCCACGTTCACTGTAAAGACAATTAACATCACAATATATAATTAAAACAGTTTAATCACTAAACCCATAAGTAAAAGGAGGTAATCAAGTAGATTAAACACCGAGTGGTTGTTCGATACAATCACTACGTAATTGTGGTAGTATAGCTCCCTGGAGGCTATAACGGTCATTGGAACGGCACTTGGTCGGCCTTCTTTGTGAATTGAGCTAAGTGATGTGCTATTTGGATTTTGGTTTTGTTATCTTCATTGATTTTATCTTCATTGTTTCTGTACCAACCACCCAACAAACGCATTAACGTTGTACGAATTGCGTTTTTGTAGTCAAAGGCTGTCAGACATAATAAGCTAAAGTAAAATATAAAAAAAAAATACTCCTACCGACAAATCTAGGTTACCCAACCAAATCCATCTAAACCAAAAAGTTTCACAGTTCTCACACAAAAAACTTCCCGAAAGTAAAGCAATTATTTCTCTATATTTTACGAGTATATCCGTCAAAGAATAAGGACACGATATCAGAGGGTAGACCAGGGATCATTAATACCGTTCAAAAACATTGTTTGTAAAGGACCGCGATTTATCGTACCCCTTCTTCCCCTCGTCAAAAATACTTGCCAGAAATACCTTACATTTTGTTTCAGTATTTCATTCAAATTGAGTTCATTTATTGGGTATGTTTTTCAATGTGGGAGAAATATTGTGCCGTTGAAAGAGTGTGGTTAATTTTAGGATTTTTAATAGATTTTGTATCTTAATGTAATATTATGACAATAATATATAACATATAAAAATATACTAGGTATTAATTAAGACGTTGATATCGAATGAAATGAAATCAACTTACCACACGGTAGTCTGGTCTAACTCTTTTAGGCGAGATAAGGCTAAAGCAAAATTTAAAAAATCCTTATATGAAGCGTTTTCTGCTACTTTTGTGACTGTATAAGGTAAATTTAAAATATTCATATTTTTATAATATTTTTGTTTTATTTATGTATCATCAATATTATTATTATTCAATGTCGTTACCAATGAAAATATCAACATACATATCTAAGAATCGAAGCTGTGACCTGCTAAAAACTAAACTTTAGAATCTAAGCTATCCTCAATTCCATCTAAAAGGAACCTAGCTCCATTGAAGACATAACTAACGGAAGTAAGCAGAATTGACGACGTACCACACTTAACTATACGTAACGACCTCTCGTGGATCACGTATAAAGGAATCAGGGCATCTATCTTTGGGACTTAGAAGCAGTTTATCATAGAAATGTCTTTCTGTGAATAATGCCTTGATTTCTATAGTTTGTGAATTGTCTTATTCTTCTTATACATTCACTTTGTATTCCACATAAAGTAGGGTAGGAGGAAAACTGGTGTTTATTTGTCATTTAGAAGAACATTTTTATTGAAAATATTTTCCTTATGTTAATCTGGTTTATTTGTAAGATATAATAGCGTTAAATGCAGCTCAACGGCACCATTTCTTCAAATTAACATTGGAAATGAAAATATAATATATTTTTTTATTATTTAAAGTAGAGCCTAATCGTGGCGCAGAGGCACGTGTGTATAATTGTAAACGCGACAGGTTGCGGGTTCGATGTCCACTCCAGCAAATGAAATATTTAATATTTTTATTTCTTCCCTCTGGCGTAGAAAGTGCGGCATTGAGTTCCGCCACTCAACACAAAATACCTTCAAAATTCGACGGCAAGTGGGAAACGGAGTGTCTTAACACTAGGTTACTTTTGCTTATCCTAATGTGTGCGGGATACAGCGTGATGCTCAAAAACAATTTAAAGTATTTTACGTCTAACAGTCGCTACAATACCGTATAGTCAGGTAACCCTGAAAACATACCAGCTATGCTAGAATAGTGTACTTTCTTTATCACGCTATTGTGATAGAATATAAAAGTAATTAAAGGCAATATTACCATACTTAATTTGTCCCATTCTATTTACAAAGGGTTTTGGAGGGTGCATAAAATATCCACAATAAACGTGGAGCGAATGCCAAGATTAGGGAAGGGTTGGCAACATTAATTGGTTCGGAAAATTTTAGATACATTACTGACTGGCTGTATCAAGATATTTGGGGTTTCAAGATGGGTGTTACCTTTTATATTGAGGAAGATAAAATATGATGGAATTTAGGAGAAAAATATTTTATCAATAAGTTGCGGAGAAAATAAACAACAACGTCATATGCCACTTGGTTATTTAAAATATATAAGAACACAAGTATAGAAACTCAGTTGTCCACATATAAAAAAATAAGCAATGCAACAATTTTCTATTATTTTATTAATTAAGGCTGCCATAGTGCAGTGGAATAGTATATGACTGTAAGTGCGGGTTTAAATAGTTGGAAGAATGTGTAAATATTAAATTACGTTTATTTTTCTTCTTTGGTAGGCAAATCGCAGCGTTGATCTCCACTACTCAATACGTAATGGTTCAAAAAAGAAACATAAAACGGAGGAACAGAGTAGTTCCACCTGCCTAACCTACTACGCGGGATAAAGTGTGAAGCTTCAATTTTTATACATCAACAAAAACATATCCATAAATATAATCAATATATGTATACCAACAATCATAAAAAAACTTTTACACACCATAATAGTATTAAATTCAAACCGTTTTTGGTTCTCCCGCTCGTTTTTAAAAGACAAGTAAATAAATCTCTATTTCTTATAGCCCGAGGAATCGCCTAAAACCGCGACACCCCTCTATCGAATCAATAGTCCATTCCAGAATCAAGATAATCGACCTCCTTTGTATAGGAGTCGTTAGAGCTGAACCGATATTACATTCTTTTGACTTTCTATTAATATTTTTTGGGCTTTTGATTGACAGTGAGCTGTTGTACAATGGGTGAATTTTGGTTGAAGAGTTATTGAAATTATTATTATTTTTTAATATAGCATTATATTCCGTCATTGCGCAGTGGCACTGTCACTGTATATGTGACAGTTGTGGGTTCTATTCCCATTTGAGGGATAAAGACAAAGCGGGGCCGCAGCGAATAAAATGTTTTATCGTTAACACTAATTTCCCTTAAAAAGACTATTACAACTTATTATCCATTTACAAGCATTTATTTTTACCAGCTTCACCTGTATCCTGCACACAGCAGAGGGAACCTAGTATTAAGACACTTTGTTCCCCACATTTCGCGTGTTGAGTGGCAGAACTCAACGCCGCGCTTAACCTCGACACCAGAGCGAAGAAATGGAAATATATGGGGTCGAACCCACAACCAGTCGGTTTTACAGTCACACCTCGTGCCGCTGCGCCACGACTGGCAAGCTTACAAGCATTTAACACCTAAAAAACCAAAGACCACATCGGAAACACAAAAAAAAAAAAAAAAAACAATCAAATAAATAGCAAAAATTCCACAAAACTTAATAATAAAAGAGTAAAAGCTTTCAAACGCTATATCCCAGTAGATTTTGTAAGAGGATCGTATTGTGGGGCGCCGCCGTGATTGTCTACACACAATGCTGTATTGGTCCTCTCTTTGTAGCTGCGACCAACACCTCACTCGTTCTTGGTTGAAGGTGTAAAATTGAAATCGTACATAGTGTATTGTACAATTTTATAGTGAAATGTTAGTAATATTAGCTTTTTTTTCTTTAAAAAAATGCCTATATTTATAATTTTTCACTCTGATAGACAGAGTGGTGTTGAGTTAAGCCATTTATTACGTAATGTCTCTAAAATTGGGTAGAATGAGACATACATAGCAGGGTAGGCAGAGGGTTTGCATTCTTTATTTTATGTCCAAAAATGCGTGTATCTCCATTTTTTTTTTCAAAGCTAAAATATTTGGATTAACAATTTTTTTATGATGATTTTGAATACTAATCGTATGAAAACGGGCGATTTGGAAGCGTTACTAATGGATATAAATATGGGTATTGTTTTTTCTACTTAGAATATTTATCCAGGTCCTGAATTCGGCGGAAAGTGGGGAACGAAAGCGTAGTTTGTCTATCGTCTGTTGTCTTAACTCTAGGTTCTCAGGTTCCTTCTGCCTACCCTGCATGGGAAAGCATGAAAGTTTCATTGGACTTTTATTTTTCTTCTCATTTTATTAACAAAATCATCGCGTGTATAGTTTGTGCGGCATAAGCTGAGCTTTGCATTTGTGTGAGTGATTGTAAAAAAAAAAGTTTTTAATTTAATTTATAAAATTCCAACACACCAATTATTAATATCAATTGTTTTACTTCGAAAATTGCATACTCATAATATTTACGCTTGTCCAATGTGTCTTTGAGACAGTGATGAATCCTTCTCTTATTTCATTAAGAATAGTGTTATGTCGACTCTTTTTTCAAATTTTTACTCCTTCTTCTTCTTCTTCTTCGTGTCAATGCTTGGAATTTCATATCATATTTTGCCAGTATTTAGCCACGTTGACTGCGGTATCTGTTGCCCTGATCAGGTCGTCATATGAACAGGTGAATGGACATTTAGGGCAGGAGAGTAAGTGTGCCATCGTTTGTGAGTTGGCGCCACAATAGCAGGTTGATTCATCTTTTAGTGCATACCCCCATTTCACAAGATGTTCCTTGCATCGGCCAACCTGGCTCCGGAAACGATTAAGCAACTTCCAGGTTTGCCACTACAGGTTGTAACCTGCGGGTAAGCACTCTTTGGGAGGAACAAAGTCTGAAGGTGGTGGGTGGTTTGTCTGCCATAGCCGTTCCCTAGCACGACTCGGATCAGAATCTAAAGCTGTGGTAGCTTTTATAAAACTGTGGCGACTTTTCAAGCGGGCTTTTTACTCCTTGATCAGTACCTTTCATTTTACGATCTCTACCTTTCATCTCTATATATAATAAGACAGTAAAAATATTTTGTCTGTACATTTAGTAATTTTGACAGAAATGGATAGAGGGACACTTAAAAAGACTAATAGAAAGCAAAAAGATTTTTTTTGAATTTCTTGTCTGTCTGTCTGTCGACATATTGTTGTCCGCATTTTTCTCTGAAACTACTGAACCGATTTACTTGAAAATTTCACCAATTGCTTTGTTTTAACTCAATTTAGGTTCTAAAGTTTGGTTCATCAAAATCGGTTCATTAAAAAAAAAGTTATCGTCATTTGAATGAACTCAAGGCA
>JAATLQ010037048.1:16653-41158 GCA_013421005.1 Heliconius erato x Heliconius himera | reverse complement strand
ATTAAATCAAATAAGGCCATCACTATTAGAAACATTGAAAGCCTTGAACAAATAAATGAAAAACGCGTCACACGGTTGTTGATTGGTGTTCATTAAAACTCAATTATTTACTTTATTGATAGTTGGTATTAGTAAGTATACACAAATGCCGCTACAAAATAACATTTGGGTCCAGCTGTGGTGCACAAGTATGTGACTGTAATGCGATAGGTTGTGGGTTTGATTCCCTCTCGAAAAAATGAAATAACGAGATAATAGTAACGAAATAAAACGCGACCATGAGTGTCGCATCAACACGCAATGCTTCCAGAGTTCTGCGTCAAGTTGGGAACGGAAATGTCTTAATGGGAACGAAGTATCTTAATATTAGGTTCCCAGATTGCTTCTGCCGACCCTGTTATGTGCGGTATACAGCATAAAGTCTTAAGAAAAAAGTTCCCATATTGAAATTATAATAATCATCCCAAAACTGAACTAAAATATAAATATACATAAAAAAGTTTTGATAAAAGTTTTAAATGGTGAACCATCTACATGATAAGAGAAGCAAATGTAAATGTATTTCAACTTTGAAATTTAGTAAATGCCACGACCTGATATTTGCTCCAATATGAACTTTTTCCTATTTAGTTTAAGGCGAAAACGAAATTTCAGCTTATGATGACGAGTTGCTGCAAAATGAAAATATTCCGGCACTTCCGTTTCATTTATATTACATGCATTTTGAACATGTGTTTTGAATTACATATAGAACATTAAATATACAGATAAATTATAAATACAGATAGTATAAGATATAGATAAAATATGAACAAGATACATATATATTATAATTATGCTTACTTGTGATAATATTTTTTTCCATTATACACATGTAATTATAATTTGAGGCCAGTCGTGGCGCAGTGGCACAAAGTGTGACTGTAAAACCGACTGATTGTGGGTTCGATTCCCACTCGAGGAGATGAAAAATTTACTTAAATTTATATTTCCATTTCTTCGCTCTCGTGTCGAGGCAAAACGCTGCGTTGAGTTCTGCCACTCAACACGTAATGCCTCCAAAATTCGGCAGAAAGTGGGGGACGGTATGTCTTAACACTAGGTTACCTCTGCCTATCCTGCAGTGTAAGGGATACAGCGTGAAGCTGATTTATTATTTCATTTATTTATTTTATATATATCGATTACAAATATACCAACAACTAATTCGCTTTTATAAAGTGATATTTGTATTTTTTCACCCAATAAAAGGTTTTCCGGTTATCAATACAGGAAAGTTGTTTAATTTTTGATAAAGAAGACGTGCGTTTATCGTACAGAAATAAATGGGAATTACCACCACGAAGCAATTAGTAATATATATTATTTACTTTAAATGTATAAGTTAATTAGATGTCGATAAACTTCAATTAAATGAATGCGACTCATATTTTTTTTATTTAGTTGCCACTTTTTAGGGTTTTTTACCTTTTAAAGAGAAAAGGAATGCTTATAAAGATGACTTTACAGTTTGTCTGTCTGTCTATCTGTCTCTTTGTCTGTCTGTCAAGAGTCTTTATCTCAGGAACGCTTGAAGATATCAAGTTGAAATTCAAACTATATACTTAGATGTACAGCCCCATGATTTCCTGGAAAAAAAATATTTATACACTTACTTAAAAAAAGATATGGCCGTTTATATCGGGAAACAGAATTCATAGGATACTTCCGGTTGACCTAGATCTATGAAATGTGGCAGCTAGCATCTACAGGTACTACTAGTTCAGGAAAAAATTTAAAATCTAAACATTTGTGCTTAAATCCTAAAAAATAATAGCCTTCAAAGGGGGCAAAATTTGGTATTAGTTCAAGTGACGGCCAAACTAAGCCTGAATCTCAGAAAAAATCAAGACCGCCAATTTTTTACGGAACCTTCGGTGGACGAGCCCGCGCTTGGCGGGCGCGCTCGTCATTTCCCCGAGTAAGAATCGAACTCACAACCTGCCCCGTTTACAAGCACCCTCTTCCTTCACTTTTTTCAGATATTACTATATTATGCATAAAACCAACTATAAGTATAAGAAATATAAATTAGCGGGTAATTTTATATATCACTTATCATCTGTTACAGTAACTATGTCTTTGTTATTTTAATATTTATATAAAAAAAAACAGTAAATATAACTTAAGTTACATAACCTGGGTCTGGCCATCGGGTCAGAATGGTGGAGTTATAGATGCTATCTGGAACATCTATAACTCCACCTTTAATCTTCCCAAAAATCAACATGAGAGGATCATATCCTCCTTAAGCTTTCAATTAATATGGAACGAAAGTAACAGTATGTAAATAAAATTATTTGTATATAGATCCTAATAAGCCTTTCATTTTTATATAGGTAAATCCTAATAATCCGCATTTCTACTCTATAACCATTTTAGAGGTGGAACTTAACGCCGCAACCGCAATTCTTGTATTTTAATTAAAAATATAAAAAAAAAAGACATTACGAAAATTATTATACTTAAAATAAGAATTATCACTATTATTTGATTATTGAATGTACAAACAAAGGGTTTTATTATAAAGTAGTGGGATTTGTACTACGTGACCAGTTAACATCGGATAGGATAATTTTCATTCCTCTTCTAAGAGTGTCCGTGTTGAACAAATGTATGTACGTACTTAAATTGAATTGTACAGTTTTACTATAAATTGTTAAATATATATATGTATGTATATTAAGACCGATCAATGTTCACTTCACATTCTACAAAAACGTAGGAACAAGAAAAGCACGGACGACCAAAGTCTGTGGCGCAGAGTAAAAAGAAATTTTAGAAATGAAATGTCTCAAGAATTCGGCGGGAGAATGGGAGAGTCTTACCCATAAACCCATAAAAACAAAAACACTGTCCTTATACTAGGTTCCCAGGTCCTCTCAGCTTCCCCCTGCTTTGTGTAGGATACAGAAGAAACCTAAAAAAATAAATATATATTTTAGTATAGAAAACATACATATAGAAAATTATGTCGTCGATCTCAAATTGCTAGTGACCACAGGTTCGATTTTCAAACAGATCACATATCAGAAGCCCTGTTATCATATAGATACATTTACTTACGATATCAAATTGACATTGCTCGACGACTGAATGAGTATATATTCTATATTTAAAAATAAAAAAATGAGCGGAAAATAGGGGCAACGGAGTGATTTAATACTTGGTTCCCTCTACTTACCCTGCTGTGCCCGGGATACCGCGTAAAACTAAATAAATATTTATATTATGAACAATATAGCCTATACTGGCGGCACCCGTGCGGCTTTTTTTTCAGCTATACGCTTTATCCCACATTTAGCAGGGTAGGCAGAGCGAACCTAGTGTTAAAACACTGGTTTCCACTTCCCGCCAAATTTTCCAAGGCATTGCGTGTTAAGTGGCGGAACTTAACACCGTGCTTTTTGCCTTGGTACCAATATAATATAATATAGAAAATTTTACAATGATAACCTATAACGTATAGTCCAAGAGCCGTAGAATGAAATCTCCTATCTCTGTCGAGCAAGCAAACGTCATTTATTTAATATATCCTGACCCATAAAGGGCCAGTCGTTAACTCCACACACAAAATTTAAACAGCCGTACGTGTATTATCAATCATCTATGAAAATCGTCGAAGATTATTGATTTTATCGTAATTTTTATGAACTATAACTTTTTTAGAATCTACAACCACGCTTGAATATTAATAACATCCTTATTTCACAATGATGACGCACATAGGAAATATTTGTTTGTTTGTCTATCTATATACTTTTAATAAAATCGTAACGTACATGAAAATAAAATAAAAAAAATATTCAGCTTCACGCTGTCTCCCGCACGCAGCAGGGAACGCAGTGTTAAGACACTCCGTTTTCCACTTTCCGCCGAGTTCTGGAAGTTTTGCGTGTTGATTGGCGGAACTCAATGCTGCGCTTTGCCTCGAAGATATGCACAAAAATGTTTTAGTGAGCCTTTATTAATGTGATAGTAAAGTATACCAATACCTACTTATAAATAAGAAAGCCGTAGCCGTAAAGTAACCTAGCCAAGTAGGTCGATAATATACTCTCAATTCTTAACAGCTCTATGGTTTCCTTCCTTATCACGTCCTCGATAATCTATAATTTGAAATAGAAACACAGGTTTTTTTTATTATTTTCCTCTTTTTCTAATGGAACTTGTTCATTGCGTCAATGTTTTTTTCGTACCTTTGATGTATATTTTCCTTTTCTATTAAAGTAAATATTAAATAATTTAAATTAAATATGTATCCATCGAGGCCAGTCTCGGCGCACAAAGTGTGACTATAAAATCGACTGGTTGTGGGTTCGATCCCCACTCGAAGAAATAAAATATTTATTTATATTTTCATTTTGCTCGCGCTGGTGTCGAGGCAAAACGCAGTGTTGAGTTCCGCCACTCAACACGCCATTTTTCCAAAGCTTGGCGAGAAGTGGGCAAAAGAGTGTCTTAACACTAGGTTCCCTCTGCCTACCCAGCTATGTGCGGAATACAGCGTGAAGTTGATTTAAATATGTATTCATTCATATTTCGAATATATAAAATGATGTTATTTATATACGTAGCATTTTTTAATTACATAGATGCATTAGGACCATGAACTAAATTAAATTTGGAATCATAGGCTATCTTATCTAAATATCCTTGTACAAGATTTTACAATGATATTAAGAATAAATTTCTAACTTGTGAATATTTAAAAATATTTAAATTTAGTTTTTTCTTCTTCTATTTGTCAAAATTATTGATTTCATTTTACGACTATTCTATATCTTAACTTATAATAATATTTATATAACTAATCGGCGTCTGTACTAGATAAACAATATAAGAATAATTATTATTGAAGCAGTTTTAAAATGTCATTAAAACTCAAAACAATTATTTTTAAATTTTGTCTGTTTGTTGGTTCGTTTATCTAAGGAACTATAGTATTTTGGCAAACCTCCTTAAACATTTAGTGTTTGTATTATTTAAATCGGTTCATAAATAAAAAAGTTAAAATCAATATATATTATTTTGTTCCACTAAATTGCTATAAAATAATTGTTTTAGAAAATTTGTCGAAACTTTAGTTTCTAGGGTTCCGTAAACAAAGGGCAGAGGGAACCTAGTGTTAAGACACTCCGTTCCCCACTTTCTGCCGAATACATAGAGAAATAATAGGTACAAATTAATATATTAAAGGCAAATTAGTCATTAAATTATCTTACACTATTTAAAAGTGGTGTTCACATGTTGAGATATTTTCTTATTAAATTTGAATCTTCCTTGGAGGACGTCGTGGCGCAAGGGCAGTAGAGTGTGACCGTAATCGTGACAGTTGCGGTTTTTATTCCCGACTGCTAAGGAAGGGTTATGTTTTTCGCGCGTATCTTGTATGTATGTAATATTCTTTATTACCTCGTATCTCCAGAACCGCTGAAGGGATTTGCTTAATTGAGGTATCGTTAGATTCATATTAATAGCCCAAGTGTTCTTAAATAGGTGACGTTAAAAAAAAACAATCATGGCGGCTGTGGGACGCCATTAAACTTAGTGAAAAAAAAATTTTTCGTTTCTAATACCACAATATGGGTATCAAATTCAAGAGCTTAATACGAGGATTTCAAAAAGGTATATCATGATTATCATTACGATAGTGAATTCTAACAAAAAAGTGAAAAATAAAAAAATATTTGTAAAAACAAAAACCCCGACTGCATAAAACTATAAAGAAAATAAACAAGCCCAATAGTTTATTAGGATTAAAAGTCGGGACCTATAAGTAATTCTTCAATCAATAAAATCTTTACCAGGAACCCCGCATAATTTAAAGAGGTCCCGACTGTTAATCCTAATAAACTATTGGGCTTGTTTATTTTCTTTTTAGTTTTATGCAGTCGGGGTTTTTATTTTTACAAATATTTTTTTATTCCCACTCAGGACAATGAAATGTTTATTATTTTCATTTCATCGCTCTGGTCCGCAATGAGGCCAATGCGCGGCGTTAAATTCCGCCACGAAACGCACTCGTTCCAGAATTCGGCGGAAAGTGAGGAACGGAAGTGTCTTAATGGGAACAGAGTGTCTTAACATTAGGTTCCCAGGTTATTTCTGCCTACCCTGCTATGTACGGGATACAGTGTGAAACTGAAAGAAATAGAAAATGGCTATTAATATAATTATGTATTACAGTACCCCATAACTTTGACGCCTAGTATAAAAAAGTTACTTATAACTTAATTGATAATAACCTCCATAATTTAATTATTTCTTTAAAAAGATTCTATTTTAAAAATATATAACAAACGCAAAGCTCCACACGTCACAAAATAAGTAACGGAAATAACGGAAAGGAGTTAAGGGAACGCTCAGTCGTTATATGACATTAAATGGACAGTTCTGAGCGCTTATGACATTTTTCATACCGCAATAGTGTATGAAATTGTAAAATGAAGTTGTATGTGGCTATATGTGGAGAAAAAGACCTGCGTACTTATACTATATAATGCTTCACGCTGTAACCAGCACACAGCAGGGTAAGAAGAGGGAGTGTTAAGACACTCCGTTCCCCATTTTCCACAGAATCCTAGAGGCATTGAGTGTTAAATGGCGCAACTCAACTCCGCGATTTGCCTCGACACGAGGCAGGTCGTGGCGCAGAGGTACAAAGTGTGACTGTAAAATCTGCTGGTTGTGGGTTCGATCCCCATTCGAGGAAGTGAATTATTTATTTACGTTTATTTTTTCATTTCTTCGCTCTGGTGTCGAGGCAAAGCACGAAGCTGAGTTCCGCCACTCAGCACGCAATGCCTCCAGAATTCGACGGGAAGTGGGGAACGGAGTGTCAAATTCAAGAGCTTACTACGAGAATTTCAAAAAGGTATATCATGATTATGATTACCATAATGAATTCTAACAAAAAAGTGAAAAATAAAAAAATATTTGTAAAAACAAAAACCCCGACTGCATAAAACTATAAAAAGAAAATAAACAAGTCCAATAGTTTATTAGGATTTACAGTCGGGACCTATAAGTAATTCTTCAATCAATAAAATCTTTACCAGGAAACCCGCATAATTTAAAGAGGTCCCGACTGTTAATCCTAATAAACTATTGGACTTGTTTATTTTCTTTTTATAGTTTTATGCAGTCGGGGTTTTTGTTTTTACAAATATTTTTTTATTATATGACATTTTTCCGTTTTTTTAACTATTTTTATAACAGTACATTTAATCTGTGCTGTGCGTTCAAAAATATGTACCTATATCAATTAGAAATGATATTCTAATGTACAATTATTTTTTTCAAATTTATTTTTAAAGTGCTTTTCCTTAATTTTTTTTACTCCTTATTATGTCGTAAATATATGTATATTCAAAATATATATAATAAATGCATTACATTCTTAATATTCTCTATTCTTAACAAATATCTTACGTCAAAGTCATTAAAACTCTTAGAAAAAGAAAACGCCGCAATACGATTTGTACCCATCCACTTTCAACATTCCAATCAAAGACCTTTAGCTAGTATATATATTTATGTAAAAGTAAATACACCCGTCCAAATTCATTCAAAGTAAAAAAAAACTCAATCTCCACCGTCCCTAAGACTGCACCCAGTGGCGCGCAGTTAAAAAGTTTTCTCAATAAAATTACGAAGACGCCATTACCGAGCCGATACTCCTGAATAGGAACACGCCACGCTTGTGCTGCACTTTCTTTATATTTTTTATTTAGTCTCAAACAGTTAATGAGTTTCTTGGAAGTGTAGGTAGGGAAGGGAAGGTACGTGCAGCCATCCTTCCGATATTTCGGGTTCAGTGAACGAGTTTTTTTGCTATGTTGTCATTGTTACCGATTCGCGCCGGTTTTTACCGGTTTTTGGGATGCATTTATATACAATGAGGCCAGTCGTGGCGCAGCGGCACAAGGTGTGACTGTAAAATTGACTGGTTGTGGGTTCGATGCCCACTCGAGGTGATGAAATATTTACTTAAATTTATATTTCCATTTCTTCGCTCTGGTGTCGAGGTTAAGCGCGGCGTTGAGTTCTGCCACCCAACACGCAATGCCTCCAGAATTCGGCAGAAAGTGGGGAACGGAGTGTCTAAACACTAGGTTCCCTCTGCCTACCCTGCTGTGTGCGGGATACAGCGTGAAGCTAATTTAATTTAATTCAATTTTTAATTTATATACAATTCATAAACGATGCTGCAGTCGGTAAATTTGTTTAATAATAACAAAATACGTGTTGTGCTTTACTACAACGTATACTTTAAATTGCTTTTAACAATATGTTTAATATGTAGTAAATCTCAATAATATTTTAAAATGATAACAATGTTGTTCTAAGCAATATAATATTTTGAAAACGAAATCGTTATTATATCATTATTCTTTACTTTTTATGTTATGCTCATATTTTTACACGTGTAGCTTCATGCAGGGCATTCTTAGGCAGAGGAAACCTAGTGTTAAGACACTTCGTTCTCCACTTTCTCCTGAATTCTGGAGACATGTGTGTTAATTGGCAGAACTAAATGTCGCGCTTTGCCTAGACAATAGAATATTAAATTTATATATTTATCATACCCTTGTGCCTGCATACATACATATATACAGCTTCACGCTGTATCCCGCATACAACAGGGTAGGCAGAGGGAACCTAATGTTAAGACACTCCGTTCCCCACTTTCTGCCGAATTCTGGAGGCATTGCGTGTTGAATTGCAGAACTCAACGCCGCGCTTTATCAGCGTGAAGCTATAACAAAAAATAATATCCGAAAGTACATACCATTGTATATTTTCATAAAGTTGACTGACACATACAAATGTATGACTCACACATGGAAGAAAACAAATCACATGCACTTCTATTAGATAACGAGAGGGGATCATTCGACGGATATTAGATTAACTTCCGATACTGCCGCGACGTAACTAACATTGTAGACTTCTCAGTATATGGATATTAAATCTGATAAGGTTATAGTTTAATAAAATTAAGTTAAGGGTACGAAGTGTTTTATCACTACGGTCCCTCTGCCTACCCTTGCTGTTTGCGGGATACAGCGTGGAGCTGACTTTTTTATTGTTTAAATTATCTATTTCTGGACGCTTTTTTTACTATCTGAAGAACTGTATCTGTATATGTGTTTAAGAAATGTAGAAATTAGGCGGAAAGTGGGGAAGCCAGTGTCTTAACACTAGCTTCCCATTCCATTAGAAGTGTAGAACTTTTATCCATAACTATAAAGTATAAATATTCCCTCACATAGTATTCGAACGTACAAATGTTGTATAGTGTAACACATTTGATATCAAAAAAAAAATCTTATGTATTTTTATAACATTCTATATTTTTATATATGTATTTTATAATAAAAGCTAGCAGAAATATCTAATTTTAAATACTTATTTATAATACCAGTCCCCAACCCAACGTTTATAAACAAAATATCAACGAAATAAACTGAATTTATAAAATATCAATTAAACATTTATCATATATGTATTTAATTATTTAAATGCACATAAAATGACTTGACGCATGGGCCTGTAACTGCAAACGCGACAGGTTCTGGGTTCGATACCCACTCGAGGAAATGAAATATATTAAATATTTTCATTTCTTCGTTCCGGTCTCGAAGCAAAGCGCGGCGTTGAGTGCCGCCATTCAACATGCAATACCTCCAGAATTCGGCGGGAACTGAGGAGCGAAGTGTGTCTTAACAATAGACTCCCTACCTACCCTGCTTCAAGTGAGATATATTTAATATATTTAATTAACAAAATCTTAATATTTTTCCAGGCTCGTCTACCTCAAATAACAACGGTACTAGCTGTAGTAGCGTTTTCCTCAAGCAGCATTGTCAAATCGCCAGAAACCCAAGAAAATAACTTCGAATTGCTGATATTGCACAATAATGACATGCACGCGAGGTTTGAACAGACATCACAGCTGAGTGGGGCTTGCACCGTCGCTGATAGGGAAGCTGGGAAATGCTACGGGGGATTCCCTAGGGTTGCTTACGTGTAAGTATAGGATTTGTTGATCATTAAGTATTTATTACACGCAATTTTCTGCCTTGGAATTCGGCGAAAAGTGGATGGTGAATGTTTTAATGGGAACGGAGGGTCTTTTTCCTGCATAGAGAGATCGTCAAGGTGACCCTAGTGTTCGGACACTCCGTTCTCCAAATTCCATCGAATTTCTAAGACATTGCGTATGAAGCGACTAAACTCCACGTTGCGATTTGACTGCACGAGCTTAGAAATGAAAATAATTTAAATGAAATTATTCTCCCCAGTGTGGATAGATCCCGCAACCATACCGTATAGTCAGATGCCGTCCGACTACTTTACGACAGCCTCATTGAACTCTAAATGGTTTATTTATTTATTTAACTTACTGTATATATTTAAAAGGCATTGCAGGCGACAGTAAGTTGTAGAGAATATTTATTATTCATTAAATATTGTATTAAAAGGGAAAAATAGGGAAATATGAACGTAACAGAGATAGATCTGAAACTATGCACCAAATACACAATTAGTAGATAGCGTGAAAAAAAACTATAATTTTTTTACTAAGCGTATTTAAATGTATATGCAATTATAGAATATGGCGGATAAGGACTTAAGTATGGTAAAAAATATAATAGCAATTTATTTCTGTTTTTCTCAATAAACATGGAGACAAAGTGTGACTGTCGAAAATCGACTGGTTGTGGGTTCGATCTCCACTCGAAGAATTGAAATATTAATTTACATTTATATTTTCATTTCTTCGCTGTGGTGTCGAGTTAAAAAGCGGCATTTAGTTCCGCCACTCAACACGCAAAGCCTCCAGAATTCGGCGGAAAGTGGGGAACGGAGTGTCTTGACACTAGGTTCCCTCTGACTACCCCGCCGTGTGCGGGATACGGCGTGAAACTGTTTTTTTTATATTTTAATACTTAAATTATTATATACTATACATTAGTGTAATAGATACACATCATATATTATAGAATATATACATATATTCATAAGCTCACTGAAAGCTTGTAAGCTGAGTTTCTCTATGTGAGACGCTCCGCTACGTAGTAGTAGACCGCAAACATTATACTATTTGCTTAAATATCCTGTTGCCATTGATCATACTGTTTGAGCCATATATTATTACTCTTATTTCTACATTTACTTAAAAAATATATGGCCGTTTATAAAATAAAAAAAAAAGTATTTCGAAACTATGAAGGGAATCAAAATTATTGGAGTACTTCCTTTAAATTACGAGTAGTACTAATTCAGGAAAAAAACCTGAAAGCTATACATTACTTATAGAATTGAAAGGAGAGCCAAATTTGATATTAAAGCCGCTAGTTGAAACGAGATATCAGTTGATAGGGCTAACCTAAGCCTGAATATCTAAAAAAACCTGAGACCTCTAATTTTTGTAAGGAACCCTTTGTGGGCGAGCCCGACTCCGGCTGTCCGGTTTTTTTACCTAAAAAACTGCCCCAACTGCACTATCCTTCACCTTAATTATTATTTCAATAGATTATCAGGTTAATTGGTTTGTGGAATGTAAACCTAAATCTTCATTATAGTTAACAAACGAACTAACATTAAAATGTTGATAAATCAATACATGCTTACACTTTCATAACATTTAATTTGTATATTAAAATAAAACTCCACTAAAATAATATTTAATATTTCTTCACTCTGAGTTCTTCCACCTAACATACAACACCTCCAGTATTTAGCGGAAGGTGGGAACAGGGAAACGGAAGTTTTTTAATGGGAACGGAGTGTCTTAACATTAGGTTCCCAGTTGCCTCTGCCTATAGCGGAGTGTTAAATGCGGGATACAGCGTGTAGCTAATAAAAAAAATTGTCATAGGACATTGTTAGATCTTGAAAACAAGGTGTTTTTTTCAAGGTGTTTTTTCCCAGTAAATATGGAAAGAAAAGTGAAACTGAGTCTTTTAAATATATATTTTTTAATTTAAGCGTGAAGGAGGCGAGAAGAGCAGCGGCAGCTGGTGAAGGTCCACCTGTCCTATATCTGAATGCTGGGGACACGTACACTGGGACCGCATGGTTTACCATATACAAGTGGAAAATTGCCGCCGAATTTCTTAATGCTTTACAGCCCGATGCCGTTGTAAGTTTAATGCGGTTTTACATATATTTTACATTATATCAATGTAGTTGCTATCATTTTGTTTTGTTTAAGCGTTTGGTCTATTGATTTGTTTAATTATTCTCATATTTTCACGTAGGTATATTAAAGTATATTAAAAAGCTGAGGTAAGTCAACTTCTAATCATTTAAGCAGGATTTTTTTTTTAATTCACAAAATAATTTAGTACAATTTGGATTATGTTATAAATTAGTATTACTGCACTAGTTATATAAATGTTAATAGTTAATTAATTTTGATTTTCCATCAAAGAACAACAGCGTACTATTAGTAAGATTTATTCCGTCGGCATAAAGTGTAAAACTGCTAACTGAGCAGCTTAATATGAAAATTCAACTGAGAGACAAAGAACATATTTAAAAAAATCATAAAGAAATCAGAAGGTTTTCACAATTTCGAAAATTGAGCTGTATTCTTTACTATCCTTCTTACTAAAATTAGAAAATCAAAAGTTTGTGAGGATGTTTGTTCCACTTTTACGCAAAAACTACTGAACGAATTTAGATAAAACTTTATAGTAATAAAGATTACACATCAGAATAGCACACAGGCTACAATTTGTGTAATAATTTGTTTATAATTAAACAAGAACTTTAAGCGCTAGTAAAAAAATAAAGGTCGATTTTATATTTTTTTGTACACTTTCGAATATACACAATAAAAAAAACAAAAAATTGATATAGCAAGTTTACACTCTAAGCCGGTGATATGGCAATCAACGGAATATGACCATTCGCATGCTTAACGCAAATCCTGTATTATATTGTCCAATAATTGTGTTGTCGCTATAGTGTTGTCTGATTACGCCTCGTTTGTCGCTTGACGCACAGCCGAGACAATGAGAAACGTCCACATTATCTATCTAAGATGTGGCGTGTTGACAAAGCTGGCTACATACCACCCACCACCACCACCACCACCACCGCACGGCCTACATATATAGTACTAGCCTAGTACTGGCCTATCAATACTCTCTGTTTGCTGTCACGTTCAAACGCACTCGGATCTGTATTCATATAGAAATATTTAAAAATAAACCTGTACATGAATATTTTTAATATAAATATATAGTTTGAAAACATTCAGTTCGTTCTGAAACGTCCATTGAAATTTTTGTCACGTGAATATATATTTACTTCGGAATACGTCGACCGAATAGTTCGGGTCATTTAACTTTAATTTGCTTCAGTTGTATAAATAATGAATTTATGAATAAGTCATATATAGGAATGACCTATAATACGATGATTTTTTTTCATTGGACGACGTATACAAACACATCGTCCAATGATGAATCGGATTTATGAAATAAAAAAAATGCATACTGATATTCTAATACACTTCTCGACGTATATTTTCATTTCTAATCTTCCATTTCAATATCGAGATATTCATGCTCATAAATCCCGTATTATTGAGTAGAAATACTTCCTATCCTTTCTTTTTTTTACTGACTTTGACTTCCCTTTTTGATTATCAAAGATTATTCGCGGCCTGGTATGCAATGTCCAAATGTGAGGATGAAAACAGTTCAGAACTAATAAAGCCGGAACACAAAGCTGGAATAAGTCAATCAACGAAATGGCGAGGCATTTTCATAGTGAAATTTTCTATCGATGACAGCGCAGCGAAGCTATATTTAATATTACAGGCTGTGTACATAGAGCGTTATGTACTGTGGAAAATCAATAATTGTTGCGTCATGTCAGCTTACATAATATGAGGTGACAGTTTATATATGTGTGTTTGCTTTATTTGGGAAGTACGATGGGTGGCTACTTCATATACTCGTATATACACACACCCTACCAATATGTCTAGGCGATGTCGTCGCTTCAATACACTTGTGACTTGTCCTTGGCCCGAATATGTTATATTCTAAAATAATAAGAAAATATTTTTTTCATCTAGTTTATTTAATAACAACATAAAAACATAAAAATTCTTTCAACTTTTATCCCACAAAATGAGGAATACATAATCCCGGGATACAAAATCCCGGGATACAAAATCCATGATACAGAGTCCCGCATTTTGTGGGATAGCACAGGCTGAAATAATTAAATGACAGTAATTTCGTTAAGCTTTTCATTTCACACTCCGCCAATATTATATAGATACTTGGAAGAGATACAAATTTTAGTCAATGGTAATAAAAGTAACAGTGTTTATATCCACAAACGTCGTATACGCAGATATTTTGTGACTAACTAAAGTTATTAAAATTAAATAACTAAACGAAGAAGCAAACGATGACAACAAATGATTTACAAAGACAAACGTAAGTTATATTTATGGTTTTAAAAAGTAATAAACTAACTAATAACTAACACTAGGTGGCGTTTACTGACATTAACAATTATAAATTAATTAAGTCGTTGGTTCATTTAATGTCTTTTTGTGCTTTTGTGTATGTCTTTTCACCCATCATTTGTGGTGGTTTTCAATTATTATAAGGTTTTTTTTGAAAGTACAATAAAATAACCGAAGTTGAATAAAGAATGCACTATTTTTAACCATACATGAAACCATGATGACCCCAGTTGAAGCGCAGGGGCACAAGCGTGAGATTATAAACACTCGAGAAAATGAAATATTTTAATTTTCTTCGCTCTGGTGTCGACGCACAGCGCAGCGTTGAATACCGCCACTCAACATTCAAGGCCTCCAAAGTGCGGCAGATTGTCGCTTAGATCTAGATACAGCTTAAGCGAAAAAAAAGAATGAAATGATAATTCATATTTATGTTCAGAATATTTCAGAATATTTATATTTTTAACATTATAATAAATGTACATTACTAACAAACTAACAGTCTCTAATATCTACGTCTTCCGAACTTTTATATTAATAATTTCATACTTTAACAACAATTATCATTATATAGCTTTTTACTAACTCCCCATGATAAAAAAATCCCGTATTTAACATATATTTTATTATGTTTTTTACTTTTCAGAATATCGCAAACGACGACCTTGTTAAAGGAATCTCTAAACTTACACCTTTCGTCGAAAATATAGAAACAAAGATCTTAGCTACCAATATTGTTATAAATTCCGAAATTGCTAAGCAGAAAATACAAAAATCTATTATTAAAGAAATACAAGGCATTAAAATAGGTATTGTTGGTTTTATTACTCCAAAATCTGAAATTTTGGATAGTATAGGCGATATAGAATATATTGATGAAGTAATAGCAGTACAAGAAGAAGTACAAAAACTTAAATTACAAAACGTTAAAATTATAATCGCTTTAGGTAACTCTGATATAGGAAAAGATATTGAAATTGCTTCGGAAGTTGACGGTATCGATCTTGTAATTAGTGGCCATAAAAATATCTTCTTTTCCAATGGCACAAGTGCTGAACTTGACTTTGAGGAAGAAACAAAACCATTTGTAATACAACAAAGAACAGGCAAACAAATACCTGTAATACGGTCACATGCGTACAATAAATATTTTGGCAAAATATTAGCTGTATTTAATGGTAATGGAGACATCATCAGGTATCAAGTCGATCAATTACTTCTTGATGAATCTATATCTCAAGATTCTCAAATTCTCGGAATTATCGAAGAATCAGCAGTCAACGTGGCTTCCTCAAATGTAGCAGTTGGTAACACGGTTGTGACCCTTGATGGAGAAACATGTGGCTTAGAGGAATGTAATTTTGGAAATTTAGTATTAGATTCCATAGTTTTTTATTATGCTACAAAATTTGAAGGTGACCAATGGACCGATGCTCCTATTGCTATTATAAATGGAGGTGCATTTGCTGGAAAAATCTTACCAAATAATAACCCGATCAGCATATCAGATTTGCTTTCTATTATACCAGAGAACGATGTCTTAGTGACTGTTAGTATGAATGGGACTATACTTAACCACATATTAGAGTACTCTGTCTCTAGTTATAAACAGAATGACAGTTCAAGTCAGTTTCTACAATTTTCAGGCATTAGAGCAACATTTGACTTAGCTAAAGATCCTGATTCTAGATTAATCAACGCTGTCGTGCGCTGTTGGGATTGTTTGGTTCCACAATTCTTTTCTATTGATGATTGGAGAGAATATAAAATAATAATGCCTTCTTCCTTAGCTCGCGGTAGTAAAGGCTATTCTATATTGGCCGATTTACCGAAAGAGGAGCTCGAGTATGATGTGATAACATGTGTTGCTGATTATATCGAAAGAAGAAGTCCAGTGTACCCTGAAGTAGCTGAACGTATTGTACTTTTAAACCAGGAATCAGCTCCAGATTCTGCTATTGCTCTTAGTCCAACGATATTAGTCTTAACTCTTACTTTATTACGATTCTTTATTGTATAATTTTTGCTAATTTTATAAATAAGTAAAACCCTATACGAATGTTTATTTTATTTCGATCAAATTCCCCGAAATATTTCCCGATTTGTTTCCGTAGCAATTAATTACAAATTTTAAGGAAGTGAATAAAACTGGACTTAACTACTATATTACATGTTTTATTGTAAGTATCATTTATGTTGCTTTTTATTAACCATCATTTGTATAAATATATACTAACATTTTGCACTGCATTATGTAAATGCTCTGTTCTATTTAATTGTGGTTTATATATAGATCTTAATTATTTTTAGGCATATTTGTATATTACATATATTAATTACCTTGCAGATCGCGGAAGATATGTTTATCTTTCCTATTACTTAATGTTGTTCTCTCTCTCTCTCTCTCCCCCCCCCCGCCTCTCTATCTCCCTCCCTTTCTCTCTCCATCTCTCTCTATGTAATGTGTTTTATATAATTTTATATATAACAAAACAATTTAATTTTGGTAGCCACTGACTTAAATAATTATTTTATTTTTTCATATTATTTGTAAAAGGTTTTCTAGCTGTTGTTACAATTATTCTATTATATTAACAAATGGAATACAAGTTAATAATTAACGTAATTAATATAAATATGTATTTAATAAGTAATAACCTTATTTATTCTAATTTGTTACAGTCCTTGGGAAACCATGAATTTGATAATGGTATTTCTGGCCTCACACCTTTTATAAAAAATTTGACGTGCCCAGTTCTGGCAGCTAATCTCCTTCTCACAAAGGAACCCGACTTACAAGCAGAACACAATTTGATGAATTCAATTATATTTAATATAAACGGTGTTAAAGTAGGCGTAATTGGATACCTCACCCCCGACACGCAAATATTGGCCGTCAAAAATAATGTTGTTTATATTGAAGAAGTAATTGCAATTAATAATGAAGTTAAAAAGTTGAAGAATGAAGGTGTTAAAATATTCATAGCCTTAGGACATTCAGGATTTACAAAAGACATAGAAATAGCAGAAAAAGTTGACGATATCGATCTCGTCATTGGTGGTCACACAAATACATTCTTATGGAATGGCACAGCTCCTGATGCAGAAACAGTACAAGGCCCTTATCCTACATTAGTTAAACAGCCTTCATCAGGTAGACTTGTGCCAGTGGTGCAAGCTTATGCGTATACTAAATATTTAGGAAAATTACATCTTGTTTTTAATTCCAAAGGTGAACTAATAAAGTATAAAGGAAATCCAATACTATTAAATAATTCCATACCACAAGATCCTGAAGTACTTGCAGTTGTTGATAGATACCGTAAAAATATTATAAAAATATCAGATGTAGTAGTTGGAATGTCATCTGTGGTGTTAGATGGACTATCGTGCCGTTTACAAGAATGTAATATGGGAAACCTAATAACAGATGCGATTGTAGATAAATATGCTTCAGAGTATAAAGGCGAAGGCTGGACCGACGCCCCCGTGGCGGTCGTTCAAGGTGGAGGAATACGAGCATCCATTGCACATGTAGACCAACGGTTTAATATCTCAAAGGGAGACATGTTTGCAGTTATGCCGTTTGATGGTAACATTGTGAAAATTAAAATCAATGGATCAGGTATCTGGAAAATGCTAGAACATGCCGTAGCACAATATAATACACTACGAGCCCCTGGGCAATTTTTACAAATGTCAGGATTAAAAGTGGAATATGATTTCAAGATGCAACCAGGACATAGAGTTTTAAATATTCAAATTCTGTGTGGAAAATGTGAAATTCCTACATATTCGCCAATTAACGTTTCTGAAACTTATTATATATTAACAAATGCATTCCTTTCAATGGGCGGTGATGGATTTTCAATATTTAATGATTTACTTTCAACAAATTTAAACTATAATGAATTATCGTGTACAGTGGAATATATGAACCGAACTAATCCAGTGCACCCAGCCGTCGAGGGTAGAATTATAATTCACAACAAATCACCTTCAAATAATGCCACTAATAGAATTATTTCTACAATTTTAATCTTTATATGTGTTTTAGTCTTATTTAGTTAATTTTACACAATTTAAATTTTGAATAAACTAAAGTGCAGTATTTCAAACTAAGAACGCTAAGTCAGTATTATTACTGCACTTATGTAAATATCTATGTAAATGTCGTACTTATAGCCATCGGTATAAGAAGTGGGTGAGCTGGCTAGACCATGTCCACTCCAGAAAAGTCAGGTGCCCCCGCTCCAGATTTTTCATAATAAAAGATCTAGGCTGAAAAGTCTATAATACACTAAAAGATTTTTATAATGTAAATTCTAGCATATTTGCGTGTTTTCACTAAATTACATTTACTTCTAACATTTTTAAAATGTTAATCCACACTTATTTTTTATACGTTTTCTAAATAAGTACATTTATTTCTTTGAAATATGGAAAAAATAAGAATCCCAATATGAAAAAATCTTCACTTCAAGTGTTGCGATAAAATAATTCGTGTAAAGGTTTTCGTGTGAATTGATTGAAACTAAATGATCATAACTTCCAAGTGATGACTGGAAACCAGGCCCCCAATGGAATATTTACAGTCTTATAGTTATTTTAGTTCTGAATATGGTTTTTTTTTAGAATAATTATTATACAACTATACAATTTAACTCAATGTTTAAGTTTAATCAAGAAATTGCAATTAATTTTCGATAAACATAATCCCAGATTAAATTTTCATAATTTTTTTTAATTATAAATCAGGGCAAATCGAACATAATTCCCAATTTTTTATTTCCTCAGCGAAATCATAGTCAGTAATATTGCTAGTACTACTACTAACTATTACCAGTAACTATCCCAGAAAGTATTATTAATTAGTTATAATATATATGAAAGAAGAAATATTAACATTATTTTCGTGAAGATAAGAATGACTTCTTGTTAACTTCTAATACTTCTAAGAAATTATATTGGTTTATGAAAAGCATATGAAATATGTATATTTACACAAATTGTTTTTTATAAGAATTTTAAGCGTGTTTAAAAAATATATAAAATCCAACTAACTGTTCTTTCTTTTAATTCCTTTTTAACTGCCTCTATCGGACGTTCATCAACGGTTAGTTGATATTTATTTAACAACGAAATATTTTAATTCCATTTAAAATCTTATTGATTACTATTAATTCTTTTTTTTTCAGTTTCACGCAAATAAGCGCTGTATCCAGCAAGTAGCAGGGTAGGCCTAGAGGTTTTTGTTAAGACACTCCTCACCCACTTTCCGCCGAATTCTGGCTGTGTGACTGTAACGAGACGATTGTGGGTTCGATCCCCATTCGAGGGAATAAATTATTATTTCTTAATATTTTCATTTCTCCGCTCTGACAACAAGGCAAAAGCCCAGTGATAAGTTTCGCCACTCAACGCGCAATGCCTCGATAAATTCGGCAGAAAGAAGGAAACAGAGTGTCTTAACACAAGGTTCCCTCTGCTACCTTGGCGGGATACAGCGTGAAGCTGATATGTGATAATTTTTCTAACATAAAATGTGAAATACAGTCCTCTAAACGCTGCCCTCGATCTGACACTTCATTCAATAGACATACGGGACAAACGCCATGTGATGCCGGCATTAATAATGAAAACGACCTGACCAGCTGACCGTCGGCTGACAACAAAAGTGCTTACCTAATTCAATGAAGTATTTTGATTTGGAAAACAATGTACGCTTGTTAGCAAAATTTTGGTAATTAGAACTATAATAAGTTCGCAGCAGGTTCCTGACTGCCTGACGGTCGTGGGTTCTGTCCCCACTCAAGGGAATGAATTTTAAAATTATTTATTATTTTACAAGGCAAAGCGCGGCTTTGAATTTCACTACTCAACACGAAGTCGACGGAAGTCGGCGACGGAGTGTCTTAACACTAGGCTCCCTCTGCCTTCCCTATTATATCCGGGATACAACGTAAAAAAAATATTTTAATTTGAAATGTTTACGGATGTTAATTTCGTTATTTTATTATCTGTTATAATTTAATTTGAACATGTCATAAACATCTTACTGTCGTTGTTACAGCGGAAATCAAATCTAAAACTTTATCTAAATTTAATATTTTGACTGATAAGAAATTGAACATCATTCATCCTATATTATTTCTTAAAGATCTCAGAATATCTCGAGAATTTAGTTTTCATGACATATGATCATAAGTAAGAGACGAGACGAGTATTGCGTGTATTTGAAAGTGGAACACAATTTTTTATTAAAAAATGGTAAAATTTACTAAAAATGACAAATATGATATGAACAAAAACAATATCTAAACATTCTATCAATTGTATCAATATTGTCACACGATGCGTATATTTGATTTTCAGGTTTAATGTGTTTCCCTTTATTTTACTAGTAGCTATAATAACAGAATAACTGTTATTACAGCTTTACAACATCAACCGTATAGCTTTTGGCTTTCGTTTTACACAAACTTTTACTTTTACTTTTCATGGTTCATGAATAATCATCTCGCAGCGAAGACTAATTCTAGGTATTTTTCTTACTAAAACTATCCAAGGATATATCTCCAATTTTTTCCAGGGATTGCTTTCAAAGATCAAATTTTCTCTGTCTCACTCTTATTGATTAAACTAGGAACAGAATCTAGTAAGTAATCAATAGGAGACTATACACATACAGGATACATTTCTTTACAATTTGAAACTATCCTAACTTTGGTGGAATCTCGATATCAGATTGGTAAGTCCACTGTGCTATCTGCCTTTGTAGTACAAGGGAATTACCGTTATGAATTATTGTCATACATATTTCAGTTGCAAATTGAAGAAGTATTTTTTTGTTATCTATATTTTTAAAATATATATATTTATTTGGCATTTGAACAATATTAAGCTGTTCGAATTACATAAACTTTTTACGGTACATATTTGTGTGTATGTATGGCAATCTGTATACAGTGCAACCTCGATTTAAGGATACTGAAGGGAATCAGAAAATATTCATTATACAGAGTGGAAGTGTCAGCGTCACTTTAAATAAAACTACAGTTTTAAGTACTCTATAAAATCCTAAAACAATTTTAAAAAAATGAAAAAGTGATTTTTTTGAATCAAAATAAGTAATAAAATTATTGTTGTAATATAAAGCGCCATTTGTCAACGACGCAGCACACGTAAACCTATCAAAAGGAAACCACCGCATAGGGAACCACCTTATTCCGAAATCGAGTGTAGGTATTGGCGGCAAAGTTCAAAATTGATTAACCTTTAGTAGTATTTTTGTAGTAAAATATTGTGTTTAGTGTTTACGTTATTAGTATCTATGCGAAACTGCGTCACACGAAATACAGGTATGGATAAACGTCGTGAAATGAAAAAATCCTACGTCGAAACTGTTGAGTCATCTGGATTAATTTCTTTAGGTATGGGTTTAAAATATTTTGCCCTATATGCTGTTTCCGTAAAAGGAGCGCTGACACTTCCACCCTGTATAAAGTAATTTGTTAATATGAGGTTCGTTATACAGAGGTAAGGATGGTCTACGATTCGTTTTATCAAGGTTTTTGATCTCAAGTTTTTCGTTTATCAGCTATTGCAAATTTTAAAACAACAGTGTCTAACAGCAATGTTTACATTACTGGAAGCCAAACAATAATAACTTACGAAAGATATAACAATTCTAAACCTGTCGAGACATTAATTTAATATGAAATTGAATGTAGTGAATTGAAGGGATTCGTTATGTAAAGGTTATAAGTCAATAAATTCGTTATGTAGAGATAAAGGTAGGAGGAGGAATAATACTTTCTTTTTATATTTTGCAAGATTGAAAATTCTTTATAAAAGGTTTTGAACAAATGTATTCGTAATGTAAACGTATATTTTGTATTAACACTTACGGACAGTTTTAGAGGATTTCGAAAAATTCGTTAAATCGAATCGAGTTATATTGAGGGTCGTTACATCAAGATAATAATAAGTAATTCAGATTTTCTATATAATACCTAGACAATATAAAAAATACATGGGGCGTTCAAGCCAATGTATGACAACATCATTGTTCGTAACATACTTTACCTAGGTAATGTATTCATTTTTTAACATTTTTAAAATTATTTGTTATTCCACACTTAGGGAAGAAAAATACTTAAAAAAAAAAACGAAAACGTAAAAAATGTATACATTTCCTACTGATTGTATAGAAACTAAAAGATTATCCGGATTGCCGGTAACATACATAATATAGATTAGACGCTAATTGACATGAAATTAATTTTAATTTTTAATTAGAATAATGAGCACGTGACCAAATTTACATTTTCGTACTAAAATGTACTTTAATGTATTAGGACAACGCAAGTACATCGTTTTAATTATTTATATCACGCATACACTTATCATTTATCATTCGTCATTCTTAACATTCATTAATAAAGATATTAATTTAATTTTCATTAAAAAAGATATTAATTTCACAAAAAAGGTTCAATTAAATCTTAGTGATCATTTTCTTAACCTTTCCCATTTTAATATAAGACATATGGGACAACTTTACTAATTTAAACTTAACACAAACAAGTATGTATGTGGGCTTAAAATTAATATTATAGTAATAACATATCATTGGAAAATCGTAACAGAAACATGGGAAAAAAAATATAATAAAATGTATTTTTTTTAAGTGCGTCGATTTGTAATTATTGTGTTGACTTCCGCCACTCGTCACGCATCTTAACACTAGGTTCCTAGGTTCCGTCAGCTAACCCTACAATGTGCAACATACAGTGTGAAACTAAAAGAAAATATTTACAATGTTACAATATAAAAGCACTACATTATCAGTTTCATATCCCACGATGATAGTTTTGTTTGAAGAGGTAATAATATGCGCCGTATACATACGTAGTAACTTTAAGAACTTTAAGAACTTATCTTGTCTAACTTTTAAGTATTGGTTGGAACTAGGTTTGATGTTTTAATAACAATTTTATGTTTGTAATATTATACAATCAAATTAGCTTCACGCAGTATCCCGCACACAGCAGGGTAGGCAGAGGGAACCTAGTGTTAAGACACTCCGTTTCCCACTTTCCGCTGAGTTCTGGAGGCATTGCGTGTTGAATGGCGGAACTCAACGCCGCGCTTTGCTTTGACATCAGAGCGAAGAAATTAAAATATAAATGGAAATAACTATTTCATTTCCTCGAGTGGGTGGGTAAATCGAACCCAGAACCAGTCGATTTTACTGCCACACTTTGTGCCCCTGCGCCACGACAGGCCTCAATAATTGACCTATAATATTAAAAGCCTCATTTATAATTTTAATCTGGCACTAAATCCATTTACTTTAACTAATACAATCATAACCGCACCCATTTTACGTTCACTTAAAACATAATTCATATTTTTTTACTAAATAAATGTTCATGATTACTTATAACTGTATTAATAAGGGGGATATTTTCTAATCACTAAATACTTCTTCAATATTATTTTAAAAAAAACATCTTTATATTTTAGCTTTAAGCAAACGTGTAGCTTAATGTTTTTTGTTTATAAATCAGATATCCCCTTTATTTTTGTTTATTCCGTCGCATGCCTCTCAACTTACCCATGTCGTATTTGAATGCAAGACCAAGAATACTAATGACAATATTTTTTTTTTATTGTTTCAGTCCCTTGGAAATCACGAATTCGACCACGGCGTCAACGGGTTGACCCCATTCATAAATAATCTCACTTGCCCTGTGTTGGCTGCCAATCTAATATTGACTCATGTTCCTGAACTAGAAAAAGAAACAAATTTGAAGAAATCCGTCATATTTAATATATCTGGTACCTCAATCGGGGTGGTGGGTTATTTAACACCGGAAACAAAAATGTTAGCCGTGAAAAACGACGTGGAATACGTTGATGAAATAACTGCACTTAAAGAGGAAGTGAAAAGAT
>JAATLQ010037048.1:0-16553 GCA_013421005.1 Heliconius erato x Heliconius himera | reverse complement strand
CGTTCACATTATTATTGGTCTTGGTCACTCAGGATATATAAAAGATTTACAAATAGCAAAGGAAGTACAAGGCTTAAATTTAGTCATTGGAGGACATTCTAATACTTTTCTTTGGAACGGCACAAGTCCAGATTCAGAAGTATCCCTGGGACCTTATCCCACATACGTAACCCAAGCATCGGGTAAACAAGTGCCCGTAGTACAAGCATACGCTTATACTAAGTATCTAGGTAAATTACATATGGTTTTTAACGATAAAGGTGATCTAGTCAGTGCCGATGGAATTCCTATACTTTTAGATAAAAATATTCCCCAAGATCCTGATGTGCTAAAGATTGTTGATCGTTACCGTACTGAGGTTTTAAACTACACGGAAGAAGTTATTGGTACCACAACCGTGGTGTTAGACGGACTAAGTTGTCAGCATAAAGAATGTAATATGGGAAATCTAATTGCTGATGCTATGGTATATTATTATGCTTCACAATACGAGGGCAAAGATCATTGGACAGATGCTCCAATGGCAATTATACAAGGAGGTGGAATAAGGTCTTCCATAGCACACGCAGACATGCCTACAGCTATAACTAAAGGAGATTTAATAGGAGTAATGCCGTTTGAAGGCAACCTTGTCGTAGTCAGTGTGAACGGAAGTGTATTATTACAAATGTTAGAACATTCTATAGAAAATCTCAACGATTTAGATTATCCCGGAGAATTCCTGCAAATGTCAGGCATTAAAACGGTTTACGATGTCCGAAGACCTGTCGGATCAAAGGTAGTTCACGCCGAGGTGAGGTGTTGGAACTGTTCCATCCCAACATATAGCGGAATAAATAAGGATGAAGGATATAACGTGCTGATGCCACAGTTCATATCGAATGGTGGCGATGGATACTCGATGCTCCACGGACTCCCCACGCGTGTTTTGAATTACAGCGAGTTAACATGTACAATGCAATATATAAAACAACACAGTCCTATTTACCCGGAAATAGAAGGAAGAGTGACAATCTTAAACCAAAAAAATGGCGGCTGTACTCTTACACTGTCAAAACCGTTGTTCCTGTGTTTAATATATCAAATTTATAGATATATTAGTCTATAATAAGTAACTTTAGCGTTAGATTATAAGCAAAGACAAATGGAGGATCTGAAGTTATTTGAGATGTATAAATATTTCTTAAGTTCTTAAGTTGTTAATGTGATAAACTAAGACATGAATCACAGAGAGTATTATACTTAAGTATTATTTTTGTTAAAGTTTTGTAAAGTAAAATTTTAATTAAAGTGAAAGAAAATTGTGTCATTTAGTTTTATTGGTATAAATAATAATCTCTGAATAATTAAGATACATTATCGTAGGTATGTGGTATATATTTTACCATTGATTTTCATCTTCAGTTAACAGCAAAGAAAGCAGGGAAAACTTTATTGAAAAAGTATACAATCCATTGCCGCCTATTTTAAAAACCAGACCTTATTCGCCTCACTGAGAATCGAACTTACAACCATCGAATATATCTACGAATAATTATAGTAGACATATTACCAAGGATTTGGTACTAATTTCAGGATTGTAGCTCAATGGAAAATAGGTACAACTTATAAAAGTTAACGCACTAAAGTTTTAAAGGTGTGATCACTCATTTTGTATGAAATGAACTACAAATATTTAGTTTTTTTTTCTATAAATACCTTTTTTCAATAATACGTTTAATTTTTTTCCATTTTTTCTCTTATTTGTATCGTAAGATCTTACTTCGTGCCAAATTTCATAAATGTAGATCCACAAGAAGTACCCTAAAAAAATATACCCTAACAGTATATTGTAGAAACAAAATTCTACTAACTGCGACATGATGAAATAATATGGTTTTTTTTTTATTCTGGTTATGTTTTATTATAACGTAGTATATTGATAAAACTTCTAAACGATATTAAAAAAAATAGTAATTTAAATAGCCTATCCTAGTCTGGTCAAGCACATCACGTTATGCTTAAAATTAATTGTAAGCAATTGCATTAACTACTTTGCATAATTTTTTCATTATAAGCAGGTAGGTTTTATTGGAGACTACTTCAGTAAAGGATAACATATTTTATTTTTTATTCTTCAGAACAATAAGCTATATCTAAACTTAAATACTTGTTTAGAAACATAAAAAAATTAAAGTAGTGGGATTGGAACCCGCGCCTGTTGGAAACCGTGCAAGCGCTTTGATCACTATACCATATGGTCTCAACAAGCTACGTCGAGATTCTTATACGCTTGTAACAACTTACAACGTTAGCATCTCTCTAGGGAGATTTTTATAAATTTCCCCTACTTGGAAACCGTCGAAGCGCTCTGACCACTAAACCACACATTCTCATCAAGCTATGTCGTATTTAGCAAAAGAGAACTTACACTGAACAAATAAATATAAAAAAAATTTAGGCAAATCACAGGAAAAAATCTTTACAAACTTATATTTGTAGTTCGTTTTATACAAAACTAGTGCATACCCCGGCTGCAAACTTAAGTCTGTCTACTAAAGTAAAAACTTATTAGTTGTACTTTCCAATGATCTAGGGCTGTATAATTAGGAAATTGACACGGAACCCTCGATGGGCGAGTCTGACTCACACTTGACCGATTTTGCCAATAAATGCGCCATGTTCGTAATATAATAAAAATATAAAACAACACTTAAGCCGAACCGAACAGAGCGGGCACATAACCAAACCGTGTCAACCTGAAATACTTTTACAACACCAGGTGATTTTAAAAGTGTCACTCATCTACTGCTTTTAAAAATCCATTGTCCATGGAAAGACTATTTTAGTAACAATTGGCATCGTTTCGTGGTTGAGTCGTGATTACCTTGCCTTGGATACGTCGAAATGGATAATGGGTATATATATACCAGTGTTGGAACTTTAAAGAATTTTAAAAATCTTAAAATCGAAATCTCTCTCTCTCTAGTCATAAGTTTTAAGCAATAGCCGCCGAGCTAGCCGAGAAAAACAACAACTTAGTCGCTAATATCGACAATAATACTTATTTGTTAAATTTAAATTATTTATAAACTATTTTTAATTTTATTTTTCTTTCAGTCACTTGGAAATCACGAGTTCGATGAAGATGTCGATGGACTCATACCTCTTATAAGGAGCCTCACATTTCCCACCGTGACCGCCAATCTAATATTAGATAAAGTACCCGAGCTTAAAAAGGAACCCAATTTACACAATTCAATCATACTTAACATAAATGGCGTCAAAATTGGTATAATTGGATATTTAACGCCGGATACAAAATTTCTAGCGCCTAAAAATGATGTCGAATATGAAGATGAGATTACTGCTATTAAGAGAGAGGTCCAAAAGTTAAAATTTAAGGGTATTAAAATACTCATAGCTCTCGGCCACTCTGGATATTATAAAGATTTGGATATTGCTGCAAATGTTGAAGATTTAGATTTAGTTATAGGTGGCCATTCCAATACCTTCCTGACCAACAAAAATAATACGAATGAAATTCCTGAATATCGTCAAGGTCCTTATCCAACTGTAGTCGAACAGAAGTCTGGTAGAAAAGTTTTAGTGGTACAAGCGTATGCATATACAAAATATTTAGGAAAACTTCTCTTGACTTTTAATAATCAAGGTGAGGTTACTAATTATAATGGAGAACCTTTATTATTAGATGCAAAGGTACCAGAAGACCCAGAAGTATTACATTTAGTTGATAGTTACCGAAATGACGTAGATGAAATATACAACGAAGTTGTTGGAAGCTCGTCAGTGCTTCTAGATGGAGACTCGTGTCGCCTTAAAGAATGTAATTTAGGCAATTTTATTAATGATGCAATTATTAACTACACAAAGAAAAATTATAATGAACATTCGGATATCAATATATCTATTATCCAAGGAGGCAGGATAAGAAGTTCCATCAGTCATCCTGGATATCCCTTTAACATAACCAAAGGAGATATGATCACTGTTATGCCTTTTTCGGATAGTCTGTGCATTATAACAATAAATGGTACTATTCTGAAGAAGGCTCTAGAACATTCGATTGCCCAATGGAGAAAAATCGACACTCCTGGACAGTTTCTGCAGTATTCTGGTATTGAAGTAGTTTACGATTTATCTCAGAGTCCAGGCTCTAGGATTGTTACTGCCAAAGGAATGTGCATAACTTGTTCAGAACTTAAGGACATTACTGACGATCTTCAGTACAAAATAATGACATCCGTTTTCATAGCTGATGGTGGGGATGGGTACACTATATTTCAGAATCTTCCGAGAGAAATACTAACTTACAACGAAGTCACTTGTACTATAGATTATTTGCGCAGATATAGCCCAATAAAACCCATCGTTTCTAAACGAATAGTCATTTTGAATGAGGATAAAATACAAAACTTTGTGCTTTCGAATGCACATTCTATCAATATAAGCTCAATATCATTATTTATAATCTGTATATTTATGATGTTATAAAATAGTAATTTAATTAACTATAGGTACAAATGAACAAAGTTTTTAAAGAATTACATTCCTACTGTCATGAAATGGCATTAACAAGATGTTTTAAATAAAGAATGTAAAAATGTTATATTTTTATTTGCTTAACCCACAATACAATAAACTATTTATATCAAGTTATCAACAGCAACATATATGTAAAAAAAAATATGAATATTATCAAAGTACACAGAAAAACAAGTCAGTAAATTTCAAAGTCAATAAAAAAATTACTAAAGTAATCACTATAAGTATTATATAAGAACTTATTACAATATAATAAATATGTAAGGCACAGTAAGTAACATATGTTAATAAGTCATTTAAATCAATAAAGCTGATTCACAAAAAATATTAATATTCTGTCATTATGATAAAATATTTCTAAAGTTAACATCTAAAAATAAAATTTAAAAAATAATTGCATTATAAAAGGTCCAGCTGGAAAGGGATGAAAAGGCTGGTAGGTACGCAAGATAATTAGTTAAAAACAATTCATTAGAAACCAGTGCAGCTTTCCCATGCTTATACAGCTAGACCTTTATATGTATTTTTGCTTAACGATAAAATATAAAATAATTTTATTTAATCAATAACGAGAAAGTTCTGTTTAAAATAAATGATTTTCCACCATTAAATCAGAACCATAAGGAACATGTCCCTCGAAGATCGATAGGCATTGTTTCAAGGCCTCCTGGCATTCACAGAGTTCCATGCAGGGTGCATATTCCTCTAAACTTTCACAAAGTTTGCAAAGTTTATGATAAACATCAAGTGCAGTGTCCACTTTCCCATATTGTAACTCATCTATTACTTTCATGGGCAATAATTTTTTTCTGGTTGCTAAAATTTTATTGGGCACTTTTGTTGATTTTCTCAAATTTAGTTCCATGTAGGTAGGCCAATTGTCTATGCAAGCCTCACAAACACAAATAAATTTATATTGACTTTTAAGTGAGATGTGGCGAGATCTGCGGTCCATTACTGCATGATGAAACCTAAAAAAATATTATTTCACATTTTGATTATGATATATTGACTCAAAAAATAGTAGATCATAAATTGCATTAATATTACTGACTGATACTGACAGATAAAGCACAAAATATCCTTTGTAAGACTTTTTAATTTGTAACATATTAATATCATATTTTAATGTTTAACTTTTATAATTCATTCCTTTTTCATTTCATATTTTTTTTCCATTTCATTCCTAATTTAGGAAAAAATGAATGAAATGAACCTTGTTATCAGAGTTAGGAGTCCTAAATTTGGTACCAAGGCAAAGTGTAGCATTGAGTTTTGCTACACAACATGCAATGTTTACAGAATTTGGCATAAAGTGAGAAACAGAAGTGTCTTAGTGGAAACAGATTGTCCCTAACACTAGGCTCCCAGGTTCTCTCCTACCCTACTATGTGCAGGATACAGCATGAAGCCAAAAAAAAACTATTATTGTGCTATATATAATGTTTAAGTTGGTACTTATAAACAGTTAAAGATTTAATCTATTAAGAAATAACAAAATAATAAACCTTACCCATAGTTATCAAATATTTGCATTCCCTTTTTAATGGGTCTTAAGGCAATCACCACCATCTTTCCAGTCCCCAATTTCGTGCATCTAGTCACATTTGGAGCACAGGAGTGGTTTATTAAACTACAAAATGCATATGGGGCGCACCCCAAATTTATTTCATCCACACTTTTTCCACTTTCGTCTCCTATGTTAGAAGCAATAGAATGCATATTGGTGGGCGTTGTCATTTCATGTATCAATAACAACCTTGCAACACATTGTAAAACTCTATCTTGTTGATCTTCACATTCGTGAACCATAAAATTTGTGTTGCATCTCAAAAATTTCAAGAACACTGCTGCAGTTACCGCTTTCTGAAAAATATCTGAAATTGATCTCTTGTCCGCATTTGTGGCTAGCGAATGAATAGACGCATAGTATTTCGAATCATATGTCCAGTTGTCCCCAACTTTCACTTGTCCATGGAACTTGGTATTGTTAAGAGCATCGGCGGCTTCTATTGTATTAAATAAATCATTCCAATTTAAATGATCAGTACGGGCTCTTATAACAGTTCTTAATGCTAAAAGCTCAAGTTTAGTGAAATCCATCCGAAATAAAGTAGCCATTAAGGGACATTCAATTTCATGAAACTCTTTCCAAGCATTTACTTTACATTCATTGCTGCAATATAAACAGAAACAGCAAGTGTCACATGGCATAAGATTAAGACATCTCGATAAACAGTAACTACATGCAACTAAATGCTGATTTTTCAATAAAATGGCTAAATAAGGTTCTTCTTCAACAATAATTTCACCAACATTTATATTTTCTTTGGCTACGACATGTCTACCCATTTCTTCACTGTGCACAACTTTCAGCTTAGAACTTGCAGCAACAAAAATGGGATCCTTTTGTGTTTTCATTTTTAAAATATCTTCTATTTTAATGTTGTTTGTTGTAGTTGTTTCTTTTTCAGACAAAGCATTATTACATGACACTTTTCTTTTATTCAATTTTTCTTGAAGTTTTTTAGGATATTCCAGTGAAAAAACTGTGTCTATATCTTTTATACACTCATTATATTTTTCAAGCTCAAAAAAAACTGCTGAACGATTGGACAATGCAATGCAAAAGTTTTCTGAATTATTTATAGCATAAAGAAGAGACAAGTTATAGTACTGCCATGCTTTATGAAATTCTGATTTGTTAAAGAATAGGTTGCCACGGTTACGGTAACTTACAGACAGTTCCTCATCCTTCTTAACCTCTTTAACAGAAGGGAAAGCATTAAGGTCTTCTATAATATTATACACAAACAATACACGTTCATTTTCCGTTTTTAGTGCTAACAACTTATTAGAAATTTCCTTTATTTTATTTTCTGATGTTAATTTAGCAATAACCCCTTCATAGCAAGAATCAATACTCATTTTGCTATATTTATATTCTTGATTATCAAACAGAATTTGAAGTAAATATGTCTCACTTTGCCACACCGTTTATAGTGGTCAATTTAGGTTGTGAAATGATATATGTTATTGATCAGAGGTTGAAAACTCAGAACATTCCTTCGGATAAGTCTGAAAAGGGTAAGATATATTTTTTTAATAATTTATTTAAGCACTTTATGTCAAAATATAAAATCATTATAAACAACTAATTTAAAATTTCACCTATATAATATAAAATATCTATAAAAAGCCTTTTGTTTTTAGTCCTCACAGACATAGTTGCTGTGTTACTACATCCCAAGCTGTTGGACGAGCTATTTATACCTCAACCAGTCGCCACCCATGCAGTGATAAAGCAACTACTACAAGATATTTCAGCTACATCCATTATGAAACTAGACGATTATTCTATGGGAAAATTGTGGGATTTAATGACAATGATATTCAAATGGCAGCTGTCGGTGGCAACAAATCAAAATATATTTGACATAAGCCGGCGACATTTACGTTGCGTAGCTTCTCTCATGCCCGAATATTTTACAAAAACACTTTTCGAAAATACATTAAAAAAATTCGTATTGTTATCAAATAATTTCACAAGCGAAGATTACAACTGTTTGTGCAACACATTAATTATTTGGTTTTCAGAATATCATACTAAAATTTCAGTTTTACTAAGGCTGGGCTTGCAAAACAAAGATGGCACATTTTGCTTACCTTCCACTATTAATTCCAAATTTTTGAAAGATTTAGGGGACAATATTTATAAATATGAAAACAATAAAAAAAGTTATAATTACAAAAATTATTGTCTTGAAACGAATGAAATTAATTATATTGTAGAATCTATTGAAAAATCATCGTCTAAGACACACCAAGTGGAACTGCGGCTACCGATTCATTTTGGGAATGAAAAATTAAAAAGTAAAATTTTGAAAATTAATAAAGATATAAAATATGAAAATATCACAGCCCTTGTAAGAAATACAAGCAAAAATGATGATCTCACTTTTGTAGCAAATTATCCGAAGTCTCCACAGGAAGATCTTTTGGATATGTTGCAGGAATCGTCTTTAAATAATTAGCTGTTTTACTGTTTTAGGCAAGCATGTTTAATTAACTTACCGTAGTACTAGAAATGTGGCGAAATGCGAAATTTTAACCTTGCTCTCTGGAACTGGACTCTACAGCGTCGCCGGGCTTTGTGAGACCGAGCTACAAAACCTAAAACCTCGGCTTAGTGAAATTTTTATGTGCATTTAACTTATTACAAATCGAATGATAACCGGGGAAGACCAGACCATAGCTCCTTAGCACTTTACCACAGACTACAATGTATTATAATTATCTAGTCACCTAATTAAACTAATAGTGTAAACAAGTAGTAATTATTGGCTTTTAATTAATATAAAATATTACTTCATAGTCTTGGTTTGGATAGGTTGCAGGAAACGTCTTTAAACATTTATTATTCTATTATTTGTAAATAACATTGGGCGTTATAACAAACAGCAGATAATATAATTAATTATAAATTTCTAATGTTCTAACCATTATTTATTTTTAACACTGACTGTTATTTATAATATTCATTATCTGCTATGAAAATGGCGTGTGCTAGCATCGGGTATTCCTAGTAATTAATTAATATATTTAAAAGAGGTATGTATAACTAAGTTGCTGTAGTAATTTCTGTATATACTAAATGTTAGTGTGCATTTCTCATATATAAATATTACAAATCAATCAAATACTGTAGTCTGGGTATGGAGGATAGTAAACGGAAAACTAACTTAATCCTCCATAGGTTCGGGGAAGAACGAACCATAATCATTTAACACTAATCATAGACTATAATATATTATTATTTAGGACCTCTTTAAATTATGTGGAGTTCCTGGTAAAGATTTCATTGATTGAAGAATTACTATAGGTCCCGACTATTAATCCTAATAAACTATTGGGCTTGTTTATTTTCTTTTTAGTTTTATGCAGTCGGGGTTTTTGTTTTTATAAATATTTTTTTATTGTATTTTTTATAATACATCGCATAGTTCAAATTACATCATATTTGAAAAATAGAGATAAATTTTCCTTTCTTTCAAATTGAGTAATTTAAGATAAGAATTCAAAATGATCCTTTGATGTGAGTATGTTTTATCAAAGGTTAATTTTTTAATCTATATCATCTTGTAATATTGTAAACTTGTAATATTCAGCGTCCTCTTTTTAGATATATGTATGTGCATATTGTGCATTTGTATCAATATTTTAGTATTATATCAAATTTTATCATGTACCTATCGGTTAAGCACAAAGAATAATTAATACCCAACATTGTGAAACTACTTTATATTAGCAGCTGCACTAGCTACTTCTTATAGTAAAGATTTGTGACAAATTTGAAAGTTTTAGAATACATCAATCATAAACAGCAAATATTTATAGCCCGACTAGAACTATTAATTTAAATATTAGTAAGATTGCAGATTGTGTTTCAAAGGTTATGTTGCATACGGCGTCATAGATTTTTCGGCATAACTGTGTGCCCCGCATAGGCAGAGGGGGCATAGTGTTAAGACACTCCGTTCATCGCTTTCCGCCGAATTCTGAAGACATTGCGTGTTGAGTGGCGGAACTCAACATCGCGTTTTGACTTCGACACCAAAGCAAAGAAATGAAAATATTAAATAATTCCTCGAGTGGAAGTCCAACCCATAACATGTCGCGGTTACAGTCACTTATTATGTCTAAAATATATCAGTTAATTTATTTTAGACATAAATAACAATTGCAATATTAAGTAATTATTTTACATATTTCATTCAAAAACAAAACGGTAGTATAAAAATATTTTATTCACATCACGTTTTACATTACCAATACAAAAACAAACAAATAATAATATCTAAAATTAACCTAAAATCATACCAGTATTCTAAATAAATAGTTGTACGACTGTGACACCTCATATTTAATGAGATCTTTTTAAATACACTTCTAAATATGTTTTATGTGTTGCATCTGAAACTTACAGTTGAAACTGAGGAAAATATACTTCGAAATATGTCAATGTGGATTGTTAAGAAAAATTTAAAAACAATTTGTTAATTTTTGCCTGTGTTATGTTATAAATATAGTAACTATAAGTATATTAAATATCCTACACCATAAATACAATTTTTATTTATATAAATGTGCTTCAATTACATTTTTGAAGGGTTTTGAAGGGTTTCTATAGATTTACTGGTGTTATGTTTTTTTAGAAGAACTTTATGTCAAATGATTAAATCTATTGAAATAATTAGAAATTAAATTATTCATTTACAAAAGAAATCTGTTAGCATAATTGCTCACAAGCGTAATATTTAAAACATATAAATAACAAAATATTTTGTGTTTCATTAAATACGATAAGAACATGAGGTTTAAACGGAAATATTTACATAAGTGCCATAAACAAAGATTTCAAATGTAAAAAAGTGTACACTCCGATCCCCATTTTCCGCCCAATTTGCCTCCAAATTCTGGAGGTATTGCATGTTGAGTAGCGGAACTCAACTTCGCAATTGACACTAGAGCGAAGAAATAAAAACAAAGGGCGGAGGGGGAGGTATCGAACCCACAACCAGAAGCGTTTACACTCACACACTTGTGCCCCGACGCCACTACTGCTATCAAATTTCAATTGTATTATGTTATAAACGCTAAGTGAGCTTATAATGAAAAATATTTAATGAAAGGAGTAACAGTTAAACTTAGCCACATACATATTTACAAAAAAAGGAACACAATAATGTTAATTAAAAACAATATAAAACTAAAACTAAAGGATAAGTGATGATAATTCACTCATTTTAATCAAAGAATCACTTATTTTAATTTTAATAAAAATATTCCTTATTAATGTTAACACAATAGAAATATTGTTATTAATATTTATTTTCGAAATGATAAGTGACTTTTCTTATATTAATAATAACAGTATCATATAATATGTCTGTTTTTGACCAAACAAGAGACTGTTGGCACACGTGCACTATAACATAATTTTTTACTATGTTTTGTTTTTTGGCATGTTTCCATAAAAAAAATTATAAATGTAATTTTGGGATAAATCTATGATTTTTTTGTTTTTGAAATTAGACAATTAAATTAACTGTAAGTCAAATTAAAATCATAGAATATTATCTTGACCCGATTCTTTGTACATTCCTTTATTTATCAGCTTCATGCTGTATCCTGCAGACAGCAGGGTCTCTTCCCTCTGCCTAATTAGAGGGTACCTAGTGTTAAGACACTCCATTCCCCATTTTCCGCCGAATTCTGTAGGCATTGTGTGTTGAGCGGCGGATCTTAGCGCCGCGCTTTGCCACGTAACCAGAGTGAAGAAATGAAAATATAAATAGATATTATTATTTCCTCGAGTGCATCGAACTCGGAGATCGAACCCACAACTACGCTCACTGTCGCACATTTGTGCACCTGCGCCAAAACTGGCCTCTTACTCAATACAGTTATTAGATATATTAAGTGCACAATACTTGATGATTTTTTCACAAAGTACAGATTTAGAAAAGAAATAAAAACTAACTAAATTTATAAAAAGAAAAATATAAAGTAGATACTCAAATGCTACCGAAATATTATCTATGTACTTTGGTCATAACATTAAACCATGTTAGTAATTATAAAAGAAATATACGAAATACATTTAAATATTTTTTTTATTTTCGTCAATTTCTCACATTTCCAAGGTTGATAATATAAGTTACTCCGTTCTCCACTTCCTAACAATTTAAAAGTTGAGTTTCCTTCAAGTGGGACTCGAATTTACAACTATCGCGAACGCCGCGTTGGCACATATTAATATTTTACAATTATTTTTTTTTTATCAAAGTCAATAAATTTTCGAGTATAAGCAAATCAATTTACTATGACAAGCTTATGTAATACAAGATAACAGTATGATCGACAAATCGTGACCACTCTGAAGTTAGCTGTGGGTGGCTGCTCAGCTAAATTAAGGATTTTTTTTTAATTTCTTTTTTCTCGAGTGAACAATCTACAAAATTAAGAAACCTAACTTCCAGGCTGCCACAATTTGTGAACCGCACTATACTTGTAATTTGTTCTATATTTGAAATTTAATACACACTATTTACACATTACAAAACAATTATTATTTTTTAATATTATTCAACACACTGTTAGTGTCAATGTGTTAAAATAAAAAAAATAAACCTAATATGTAAGTTAGTTAGATGCAAGTCACTGAAGAATGCACTTAAGTCATTTCTTTACCAGTCCTAATGGTACTTACATTAATTACACGTAAACTGTTTTAATCTGTCACTAATTACCAAAAATGGCAGTCCTAGATCATAAATCAGTAATAAATAGATCTTTATTATAACACAATATATTTGGAACAGGAGTATGGATGTTTAGACCATGTCCTGCTCCTTGATTGAGGGATCACCACTAAATTGGATGGCACCAACTCAAAGTTCAGTTCAAATATTTGATACAGTCACATATTAAGATAATAATACAAAATAAACTTGACACGATACGATACTGTTAGCCGCACATTATTGAAACACATCAAGTCATTTCACATGCTTGGTAGTCTATTAATACAGAGATTGTAATTTTTTCCTTTCCTTTTGTTCTCAATTCTAAAAATAAAGTTGAACGTCCAAAAATCTTTACTAAAACACAGACTATTATAAGAATCTTGAGTGCATCCGTGTAGAATTTGGCGAGAAGCTTGCATCCGGTAACATGCTGGTGTCTCCATATACAGGTGAGGATGGTCCACCGGCGGAGTATGGACTTCTCGACCATGTCCTGCTCCTTAGTTGAGGGGTTTCTGGTAAAATGGTTTGTACTGGTTCAGTTGGTAAACGGATTTGCCCTTTCTTTTGTAGTCTTGATTGTACTGAAGAAGAAAATAAAATTACGTGTAAATATATAAGAATTTGGGAATATCAAAAAAATTAACTTCTTGTATATTTTTAGCAAAATTAATTTTCATAACTCGCCATAGATGAATTCTGAAAATTATAATAGTACAACTCAAAGATTAGATATTAGCAATTGAAAAATCTAATAATGAAACATTGGAAAATTACATATATTAAAGATGTATACAGATGACCATTTTCTAATCATTCGTCACGATATCTTTCTTACTTATTTAGAAAACGTATAAATATTTGAACGTAGCGGAACTCGAACCCGCGCCTCCTGGAAATCGACCAGGACCTGGTCAGTTTCAAGGAGTCGCGGGTTCTGGTCCTGCTCCGTTAAAATTTTTATACGTTTTCTAAATAAGTATTTTTCTTTCCTAAGTGTGGAATAACACTTAAAAAAATGTTAAAAAAGATATCTTTCTTGTTTAGTACTTAAGATAATTATGTTAAGAATAATGGTTCATTAAATAAAAAAAAAGCCATAACCTGTTTAAACAAACTTACCATATAAATATCCAGCTGCAATCGCAGCCACTGTCATGAGAGTAGGTAAATACGGCAACAGTATAGCAAAAATGGCGCCCAATAGCGTGCCACAGGCGATTTCATATTCCCTCTCCACTTCCACTCTTATATCTTGAGAAGTCAGCTTCGATATCACATTAATCCATCCCATACCACAAATAACAGTTTCACTTTTAACCTGAACATTTATTTCTGAGTCACTACTACTAATTTCTAATTTCAATCCTGGAGATGGTACCATTTTGACCATTTTCAATGCTTGAGGGTGTCCATTAATTGTGAAAGATGCTGGGGGGCTTAAAAGTGATATTTTAGTTTGGGTTACTCTTATTGGTGGCAAGAGAAGTACTTTGGTGCAAGTGCGGAATACGTCCCATTCAGCGCAAAGTTCTACTTCAGACGGGTCGGTTATTTGAGTTGCTGGAATTACTGAACAACCGAGTTGACCTGTAATAAAACAATAAATTATACTTTTTTATATTACTATACTTTTTTTGCACCGTTTTATACACACTAAGACTGTGCTCAAATTAAGTAAAGGTAAAAAAAGCTTTAAAGACAGAATAAATATATTAAATTAAAATTCAGTAAAAGTTGATAATATATTTATGTGCTCTTATCCAGAGATATGGGTTCAATCCCCACTATAAATATAAACCGGACAAGTACGAGTCGGATTCACCCATCGAGGGTTCCATAAAAAATTGGAGGTCTTGAGCTTTTTCTGAAGTTCAGGCTTAGCTTAGAACCCCTTTCATTTGGTACCAAACTCTAACTAGCAGCTTTAATATCAAATTTTGCCCCCTCTTTAAGGCTATTATTTTTTAAGATTTAACGAATTTCTCGAATTGTCGAAATAAACGTTTTTTTACGTTATAAACGGCCATATCTTTTTTAAGTAAATATAGAAATATGTTTTTTTTTTTATCAGGAAATCATGGGGCTGTAGATCTAGGTATATGGTTTGAATTTTAACTCGATATCTCGAAGCATTCCTGAAATAAAGGGTCTTGACAGACAGACAGACGGACAGATGGAGAACAAAGTGATCTTATAAGGTTTCCTTTTTTCCTTAAGAGGGTACGGAACCTTAAAAAAAATATGTTTGTATTTCTTAATGTGTTTGCATACATTTTATATATTATAAACAAAATATGTTTTACCATTATTAATATCGAGAACTGCTTTCGCAGTATGTGGAGCTTTGGTTCTACATGAATAGGGTAATTCAACTTCAATGCCTTCTAAAGCATATTTCTGTTCTTCCGTACATAGCAGGGGACCGGTGGTTAACCCCTCGCCTTGTATGGACAATGGCACTAAAGTGTATGGCCATTCACCAGGTAAAAACTCCATCTGTAACAACATGATTTTTTTTTTTATTTAGATTGTATAATGTACAAATCATTGATGTTTTATGCTTTTTATGTTTTCATAATTTTTTGTAAACTGTAACTAATAAGGCATATTTGGCAAAATGGTATATTTTGTATATTGAAGCCATAATTCATAGAAAATACTATAAGAATAATATGCCATGGTGGAAATTATCAATTTTTAACACCCAGTGTATCATACTATAATATTTTCGTTGATAATAATTGTTAGTTATTACCACATACACGTATCGACGCGGGTGTCGTGCAGGAGAAATAAAAAATCTATTATGCCACGAAGCATTTATTGATGTAATAGAATCCAAAACAATGATTTTTTTTCGTCTGTTATTTCGTTTGTTGGAGATGTTTGCCAAAATATTTATATAGTTTTAACTATATAACTATTTTGGCATCATAACATTTTTGTGTTTCTTTTATTTCAATCGGTTCATACAAAAAAAAAGTTATGTATAAAGAAAGAATTACATATGATAATATTCCTACAAAATGAATAAAATTTTATGGAATTGGCTCAAACTGTAATTATTATCAATGTATGGATATTGTTTTTAAAATGATAATGATATTAGATTACGAAAGTAGTTCAAATGAAAAAATAAATTATTGTAAAGTATAGACGGGCGAAGCTCCAAGTGCAACGATAGTATGTTATAAGATGTTACGGAATACTGGTATATTACATGGTATATGAATGCAGCTTAGTTCCGCCTCTCAACGCTCAATATCTCAAATTAGTGTCCTAAATTTTTGCGCATTTTTTAGTCGGGTGAACAATGTTTAAATTAAGATAATTGAAAGAGGCTAGTTGTGGTGCAGACGCTATAAACACTACATGTTAAGGGTTCAATTCCCATTAAAGTTAAGGTGTATAAAAAATATCTTCTCAAATTTCGAGCTTGAGTATGTTTACCGACACCGGCATTATAATTTTACATTCACCTTGGCGAGCGGCACCTGGTGCACGCTGTGGCGCAGCGGCGGGCGCTCGAGGCGCAGCGCGTGGCGCGCGGGCGCGGGCGCGCGCAGCACCGCCAGCGTCACGCCCGCGCCCCCCGCCAGCGCCACCGCGCCCGGCGCGCGCCAGCCCACGCCCTCCACGCACAGCGCCCAGCCGCCCGTGGCTGAACACAGAGTATGTTTACCTTGGCGAGCGGCA
>JAATLQ010037047.1:0-46681 GCA_013421005.1 Heliconius erato x Heliconius himera | reverse complement strand
GCTAAAGGCTTGTTTACAGGGTTTGATATGATTGAACAGTGGACTGGTGTGCGTAGTGGTCATGCCAATCCTGTTGCTTCTGTGATGTTAGCTAATCAGGCTGCTAAAATGGTGGGCGGTGTCGCTAAAAGTGCGAAAGCGCATTTGGGTAAAGGAATCAATGCCGTATCTCCTGCTGAACAGAAGAAAACACGCGAACTGGGACAAAAACTAGTTAATCAAAATCCACTGGATATGTCCAATGCTAACACCAAAGACCATTCCCTAGCGGATGGTCAAGATAACACTGGTAAACTTGCAGGGCTAGCAACGGGTGCAGGACGCGTCGTTGGCGCAGCTAAAAATCCTGGTCAACTCCTTAAAAGTTCTGGGCGTGCCGCCCTTGACCAAGCCAAGACAGGTATCAAGGGTGCAGTTGATGGCGTCAAAGATTACGCTGGAGGCATTAAAGATGGCTATACCGGTGGTGAACAAGCCGTCCAAGCCTTTAATCAGCGACATACCCCAATAGATGCTAGTGAGTCTGTGAAAGAAACGCCACAGGATGCTCATGAAGCCTTACGTCAAGCTGGACAGGGTATTGAACGAAGCCCTGAATCTGAACTGCAAAATGGCGGGGCAAGAAATGCTTCTACTGGAGAAAGCAATAGTTCAAATCTTAATCAAAAGATGCAGGGTGCCAGAAGCGGATTACAACCATCACCAGGCAAGAACTACATTGATGGTGGTTACTTGTCGAGAAAACCAGCGACACCAACAACTGGTGGTTTGAATAAAAAACCTGCTTCATCCATGTCAAATGCTTTGCCTGGTCAGTCACAGTCAACCAAAAAACAAGTGGCGGTGAGTTCCTTGTCACCTGAAGAATTAAAGGCACATGACCATGAAGTTGCCATGGAAGCCATTAGAAAACAGATGGCGAAGGGCAGAAAATATAAAGACACCCAATAGAATGGACAGAATCGGTTTGAGTTGTGTACAATAGAGATATTATAAACAACTAGGGAGTTGGTCTGATGGAGAAAATTAAAGCAAATAAGGTTTGGCTCACAATTATTGTGATTGGGGTTGTGATTATTGGGATTCTACTCTTAATGCTTAACCAACAAAAACAGGCCACGCCAGCAGCTCAAGAGTCTAGTTATAGTGCCAGTGTTAAGTCCTCATCCTCTTCTCAAGTCACACAAGACCAGGCGAACGCCAAGTTGTACGCTAAGAAAGCTGCCAAGATGAAAGGCCACGTCTTATCAATGTCACGGGATTATTTCACGACATGGACAAAAAAAGATTTTCAAAATTGGGCTAAAAATTATAAATCACTTTCTGACAGTGATAAACATCAAGCAAAGACCAATTTTGGTACTTCTCAAACAGTAGAAAATGATTCTATTGACACAACACCATTAGATAAAAGGGCCGACACTATAATTTCTGAGGGTGTTGAAAAAATAGGCTATTTTGAGACAGTTAAAGCCTTCAACAAAGCCTATCCAGCCGTTAATCCTGATGACATTATCAAATAAAAAAAGCGATCAACTCTTAAAGAGCTGGTCGTTTTTATTTGCTGTTTATTGTTTGTTTTGCTTTAAAACTGATTCAAGTAGTTGGTCAACAAACGCACTTGAGGAGCGGAAACCTTGCCGACGGGCTAACTCATCAATCCCTTTCTTAATACTGGGACGGATTGTGTAATTAACATTCGCCTTCTTTTCAAAAACTGCCTTTGCTGGTAGGGTGAAATCTAACTCTGACGTTGACGGTGTTTTTTGTTCAACGTCCTCTGTTGGAGTAAATGCCTTTTCTAATTGTTTTTTGGCAGCATTATCATCAAATATCTCTTTGCTCTTTTTACTGTAATCCATTTTGGTTAATCCTTTCCAATAGCTTGCCATAAACAGTTTCAATTTCCTGCTCGGCTTTTTTATCTTTCTTTTGTTCCGCATCCGCTAACATGATGGGAACACCAACGCTTGTCGCATATTTGTAAATAACACGCTCATAGGTATAGCCAATGAAATTCACCATATCTTCTGTTTTACGGACAAATTCATGACTGATAGCTGTATTATGCTCCACTTGTGTTCCCAGATATAGTGGCTGTGCTTCAATCAAGGACTGTCTTGTTCTGACATCCACGGCATCTTGCTTGAACGCTGAGAAGTATAATTCAAATTGGTTCTTCGCTTGTAGAAAACCATAATCATCAGGTTTTAAAGGCACAACCACATAATCAGAGATGGCTATCATATTCTGCGTTAGTGTGCTGAAGTCAGGGTGAGTATCAATCAAGATGTAGTCAAACGAATTTATCAAATCAAGATGGTCTTGTAACCACATCATCGCAATAAATGTTTTGTTAAGCCTTGAATTGAGTAAAACCTCAAGGTCTTTCAAATGAAAGCTGGCAGGGATCAAACTAAGTAATGGACTTAGCTCTCTGATTTTAACTTCGCCACCCATGAAAACATTGTACAATGTTTTTTCGTTAGTAAATTCCTGATAAGTAGAAGACAAGCTGCCTTGATAGTCGCTGTCAATAATCAAAACTTTGTAGCCTAGCTTATTTAGATAACCTGCAAAGTTGAAGGTCACTGTGGTCTTGCCATTCCCACCTTTGGGAACTGAAAATGTAATAGTTTTACTCATGATAACACTCCTTGTTATTTTATCTGTCAAAACGAAATAACGAAAGATGTACCAATCCAGGCATGTAAAACAACTTATAAAGCCATTATACCGTAGTTTGTAGGCTGTTGCAACATAAACATGTTGCTGTTACAACATAGCTATGATAATACCATAACATAGATATAACAATACTATATTACTATTGCAACATACCTATACTATCAACACAATATACTGTTTTTTAAATATAAAAGTGTCTCATTCGGAATGGGTCGCTTTTTTTTGTTCCACTTTTTGTGATTATTTCCAAACTTGTTATAGTAACCACAGATTGAAGTTCAATCCAGGCAAAAATTTAAAAATAAGGAGTTATGAAATGTATGAACAATTTACCCCAGGTCGCAATATCTGGAAAAAGGTCTCACGGTGGTTTTTCTTCACAATGGAAAGAATTGCCATCCTTGTCGTCATGTTTGCCATCACTTATGTGATGATCAAGCAGCTTTACCCTTATGATGTTGGCTTATATGGGTTGTTATTTGTGCTCAACAACCTCATCCTAACGATCTATCTCATCTTACCCAGTCCAAGTAATCCCAATGGGTTAATGTATCAGGAAATATTGCGTGGCTTGGTCAAAGCTAACAAGGCAGCCACTGCGGATGTCTTTGCCGTCACTAAGAAAATCAATCGTGGAGGAAAATAATGGGACTTAAAACACAGAACCAAAAGCACACACTCAATTTAAAAGCCGTTAAAAACAAAATTTCATCACGTTTACCAATACCGGTTTATTATTTTTTGCCTTACAAGGATATTTTGAATCGTAAAGGGTCTCCAATCTTATTAAAAGATGATACTTATGCTGACCTGTTAAACCTGCCAGGAAAAGATTTGGATTTCCTTGATGCCGAAGGGGCTAATAGTTCAAAGTCAATCATTGCTGACTTTCATACGCTGTTATCAACTTACCTAGAATCTTTTGACATTAAGATCATCCAATTGCCCGCTGACACGCGTGTTCAACAAGCAACATGGGGCAAAGAGTTAATTAAGGTTGAAGCCCAAATGAGTGAGGACAGTTTAGATGAACGTCACTACAATCAGCTCTTACAAATGCGACAAACCATTTTACGCGAAATTAGTTTAGAAAAAGATGTCGTTAGTGATATTACCCATCAAGAGTACACGGCAGTGATTTATGGTAATACTTTAACAGCTTTAGAGAAGACCCGTCGTGACTTTATTGCTAGTGCTGGTTCGGCGTTTACGCCTGAGCCTGTCACTTTAGAACGAAAAAAAATGGTTTTGTACAAAATTAATAATCCTGGTGAGACATTAGAATTGGAGGGAAAATAAGATGCGAATGAGTCCAAATAATGCGCAACGCTCAGCTTTAAAGGCACAAGGCTACAACTTAGATTTAATTAATGAGGTACAGAATGTTGGTGGCATAACCTTTCATACCAATTACTTTGATGACGGTATGTCAGTGAGTGCCATCATTAATGTCTATGATTACCCGAAAACACCCCAACGGGCAGGATGGTTTAAAGAATTAATCAATCACAAAAATACCATTGTCGATATTAAAATTGGTACAAATAGCAAGTTTGAAGTGCAAAAGGCTTTAGAGTCTGCGACTAACGCTCTTGATAGCAAAGCCCACAGTGACCTTACTGCCCGTGGAGATGCCTTAGAAGCTGCTCGTGATGCACAAATTACACAAGATGACCTAGATGATGCTAGAAACGGTCGAGAGGTCTATAAGCGTGTTTATGTGCGTCTGATGGTAACGGATGTTTCTCAAGAAGAACTAAGAAAACGTGTTAAGGAGATTCAACAACAGCTTTCAAACTATCGCCTAAAGGTTTATCCTTCTGAGCAATTAACACACTTTCAACAATTCTTCATGCCAGCTATGTCAATTGAAAATCAAACCATTAAGGATCAGGGCTTTCCAATGAAGGCTTATGCCTTAGCAGGGTCGTATGCGTTCAATCAGACTTTCATTGCGCATCCTCGTGGCACCTATTTAGGATTGACCACACAACGTGGCGAAGTCATGTATGATCCAAGTTTCAACGATCATCGGACACAATTAACGGCCTATAACTTAATTGTTGGCGGTGAGCGGTCAGGTAAAAGTGCGTTTGCTAAGAAAAATCTAGGCGCACTAATTGCTAGAGGAGATACGGCTTGGGTTTTTGATAAATCGAATGAGTGGCGTGATTTAGCCAACTATTATTTTGGTTTAACACTGACACTTGATGGCAGCCAAAATATTATCAATCTACTGCAAGTCTTTGGCACTGTGTTAGATGCAGACGGCAATATTGATGTGATAGCGAGCTTCAATCAGCATCGTACCAAAGTGATCACCTACTATGCAACACGTAATCCGCAAGCTAGTAAGAAAGAACTTGAAATGCTAGGTAATCTACTGACTGACTTTTATATTGAACGTCGTATGTGGTCACCGTCACCAAAAGACAACCCCCAAGATTTACGGGTCATTGGTCTGAAAAACGAAGATTATCCCATTCTGGAAGACTTTCAAACCTTCCTTGAAACACGGAATATGATGTCACGTAATATGACGCAAATTGCTATTGAACGTTTGGATAACATTCTGTCAACAATTCGCAGTCTCATTCAAGATCACGGGGATATGGTCAATGGCATTACAACAATGCCAGATTTAACTAATGAACGATTGATTCGTTTTGATACAAGTGGCTTGTCACGTTTGGAAGATGACTTGTACAACGCCCAATACTTCACGATTTTATCCTTAATGGAAAGTTATATTACGATTAACGGTACGAAACAACGCCAACGCATAAAAACAGGTGAAATATCAAGTGTTCCGCACAACCAAAAAGAAAACCCAAAGTATTTCTGGTGGATACAGGATGAAGCAGATGATATTTTTAATGCTAAACACCCCTTAGGGATTACCTTCGGGGATAATTTGATGGCACAACATGGCAAAGATTTCTTCGGGATGATTGCTATTTTCCCGGGTTTAAAAAACGTCGTGCCAACAGGTCAAGCGGTTGATTCTGATGCCAGCCGTGCCGCTTCTTCTTTCTTCGGGCGTTTTCCAAAACAAATTATTGCCCGTCTCTCACAAGCTGATACCACGCGTTTACGTACAGTAGTGAGTGAAAACAATATCACTGATGGCCAATTATCAGCGTTGCAAGCCATTGGTCAAGGGGATTTCTTACTTAATTTAGTTGGTAAACAAGCAACTTTCATGCACGTTGACCTGAGTCAACAAGAAATTGAGTTGTTTGGTGGAGGTTTGTAAGATGAAGTTACCGCATCCATTCAAAAAAGAAAAAGAAAATCGGGACAAGATGACCGCGGAAGCAAAACAAATGATTAAAAGGTATGAACAGGGTGATAAGCCACCCGCAGTTGATACTAAAATCATTTGGTATGTTGTTGGTGGTTTTGCTTTTGTTTTTATTCTGAAGTTACTGAGCGTGATGTTGGGGGTCTGATATATGTTAGACAACTGGTTAAGAATCAAAAAAATTAAGTTCTACACCATTCTAACCTTGATAGCAACAGCTATTGTCACTGTGATTGCTGTCATTATGATGGTCATGATGTTGTTCTCCTCTCAAAATGATAGTTGTTGGAATGATGACCAAACGGTAGCAGAAGCAGGCAAGGGCATTGGTGGTGATTGGCAAGATAAAAACTCGGATACCTATAAAAACATGAAGCACGCAGCTGACCGTTTTCAAAAAGAATTGCACATGTCAGGGGACAATATTGCCGCTGCATTAGCGGTGGGTTTACGAGAAAGTGGTTTCAATCCTAAAGCGGTCAATCCTTCTGGTGCTGTAAAAGGCATCTGGCAATGGGGCGCTGGGGGTATTAACGGAGACCGTTATAAAGACACCGCAGATACGGTTGAAGCGCAAGTACAACTCGCTATTAATGAATTAAAAAGCAGCCACAAGGCAACGATGATTGCCTTAGCGACTGCCAATAATATCAGTAGTTCACTAGTGGCTTGGGATACAAAATTTGAAGGTGTGGGCGAGAATGATCCGCAACGAAAAGTCGCTGATACTACCAAAACAGCCGAAGAAATCAAAAAATTATTTAGTCTCGACTTTGATGGCAGTATCAATGTGTTTGATAATAACAATGACAGCGGTATAGGTGACACTTCGAGTAATGCGAATGCTGGCTCATTACAGTCGGCGGGGTGTGACAGCGGATTAAGTTCCAATGATAATGGTTTACCAATCAAAGGGACTTATAATATCACAGGCGGCTATCCAAATTATGGAGGTTTAACTGGAGCGGAACATTACGGTGTGGACTTTCAAACAGTTGACCATGCGCTTTCCAGTGATGGTGGTAATGTCTACGCTGTTCATGATGGCACGGTTGTTGCTAAAAGCTCTGATAGTGTCGGTGGTAACTGGGTTGTGATTAAGGGCACGGATGGTGTCTTTACTTATTATGGCCACGCACCAACGCAAGAAGCTATTGTTGTTAACACAGGAGATAAGGTCACTGCAGGACAACATATTAGTCATCAGGGACAGACAGGAGAAGCTACTGGCATCCACGTTCACTTTGCAGTACAAACGCATGACCAGTTTAATTGGGCACCGCGATCGAATGGTTTGAAGTCGCCAGGAGATTATCTCAAATTGCCTAAAAAGGCAGGCACTAATGTGGTTGTGCCAAGTGGGCCGTTTAAAGATAGTAGTCAATAAAGGAGTATAAAATGCAAAAAGATAAAAAAATAATCGGTATGTCACTTATCGGCATCCTAATTCTTGTTGTTGTAGCTATCGGTGGATACTTCGCTTATGAACAGCATACCAACGGTTACCCTGATACGAACAACTTTACGGAGAAGGTTGCCAATTTGTCTGATAAACCTAAACAAGAAACTGTTTTGGTCTTTCATAAGCCAGACTGTGCGCGTTGTCAGGCAGCCAGACCAACCATCCTAAAGTTGATGAAAATGCATCCTAATCGTCACTATATTGTGATCAACGTTAAAAAGGAAGGCGCTAGTGACTTAATTGCTAAATATGGCATAACACATTTTCCAACGGTGGTTTTGTTAAAAGGCAATCGCGTAGTGTCGAGTACAGATGCCACAAATCGCAAGCTAATCGAAAAAGTAATAATGGGAGCGTGACATGACAATTTCCAAAATTAAAATGACGACCATTATTTATGTTATGGTCTGCCTATTGGTAGCAGTCTTTCTCTTCAATGCTGTTCGGAATTACCACCAAAGCAAACAAAGCATTAGCAGTGTTAATTCGCAATTAACTGCACAACAACATTCCCTAAAGGCAGCTAATCAGCAACAACAAGATTATGAAAAAGTGACCAGCCAAGATATTCGGAACACGTCTGATCTAGCAGAACTCAGTAATCATTTTATTAATGATATGTTTGAACGCTTACAAAAACAGACGATTAGTGACAAAGCCAGTCAATATGCGACGCAAAACGTGGTCTCTGCTTTTCTAGGATCAACATTTGGAGGAGATGTTGATGAAGGCAAACCTAGCATCAAGCTGATCAAAACTGACATTGATTATTCTAAAGACGCTAGTGGCGCAGGAGTAGGCTTTGGCACAATCACCTATCAGTTGAATCAACAAACCCAAACTTTGACAGTTTTAATGCAAATGCAAGCGGGTAAAATTAACGAGATACAAACTGGACAGGTGAAAGATACATCAGGGAGTGGCACAAATGACTAAAACAAAGATAATTGTGAAATGGTTGATGCCAGTTGTCGTTTTACTGGTGGGCGGCGTTATACAACTCGCAACGCAAGCTAATGAACATAATGTCGAACAGACACAAAAACAACTGCATCATTTAAAACAATCAGTTAACGCGGCTACTCAACAAAATAATCTAACTCTGGATGATAAGCAACCCAATATCGCTAAAGCCACTAAGCGACTGAATGAATTATATGCGTTAGATTGGACGATCGCGACGCAAAAAGAATTCGATAATAAAGCAAAGGCAATGACACCTTTAGTCTCACAGGATGTTGTAAAGTCAAGTTTAGATTTCAAACCTGATACGGATCGTATGATGACACAAACAGGCGTCATTATGGTGTTTGATCACATGGTCTTTATGCCAACAATTTCCAGTGCGACAAATGTTTCGGGTAAAGTTGTGGTGTTTGTGAAGAGTCATTATGAAGGAAAACCTGAAGCATTAACACGGTTTGTCTACAACATCTCTTACAATCCCAAAAGTAATACAATCACTCAATTAGATCGTATTGGCACATTTCAATTACAAAGTGACAGCAGTGTGCTGTAAAGGAGTTAAACATGAATCAACCACTTATTAAACTAATCAAAAAATACGCTTTGAAATTTCTGATTGTTTACTGTTCAATATCAACACTATTATTTATCAGTATTACAATCAGCACCATAGCAATCCTACCAACGGTTAAAACTATTGATTTAACACATGTCAGCAGTCATAAATTAAATGAGGGGCTACAAATGTCGCAACGCGTTTGGGTAGGTTTGTTTCTTACACCCATTTTCATAGCTGCAATTATCTTGCTCATTGAAGTTGTTACCGATTATTTCGGATACCGTCAAAACAATAAAATATCAGGGATAGCTAAAGACACAAAGAAAGGTAAGTGACCTAATGAAATATCAATTAGAGTATGACAAATGTCTAGGTTCTGCAGAGGCCATATATTATCAAGAAAAAAATGAGTATTTATTAGGCATTAGTTTGTGGTTAAGATTTTCTGACATATTTGTTGACACGAATATGCTAAAAGAACAAACAATTGAAATTAATGGGGAATGGATCTATTTAGCTTCGATGGTTACCGTCTCATACAATAGCAAAACACATGAATTTTCATTTATCCAGAATCCTGATTACAAGGGAATGTACGAGATTGTAGGTTATCAAAAAGACGTCGTTTCCGATAAAGAATCTGTAATATGTTATGGCAAATCAATTACCAAAGAAGAGTTTGAACTGGTTCTAGATAAATATGGTGATAGGTTTGATAATGATAGTTCTCTCCAAAATCTGGCATACGACACACATATTATTGAATGATGCCTTATAGCTCAGCACAATCACATTGATGACTTGACTTGAAAAATCAGGTAACAATTATTTAAACAGTTTTAAAGGAGTTAACATGACGAAAGAAAAAATTACTTTACAATTCGTCAAAAACAAAAAGGGGCAGCTGTTATCAAAGCGCACTGTTTGGCATTTTAAGGAACGAACCCTTGAGGACCATTGGACTAACGATATTAAGGATGCGCAAGAGTTTTCCAAAGGATTTAACCCATTAAACGAAAAGAGAAAATCTATAGTCAGTGAATTTTGTGTTGACAGTGCTTTTATCAATGTTGCGTGGTATGTGGATAAACGAAAAAAACCAAAGACAGAGATATCTTTGGCATCAGAAGCGCTGATTGAATTTTCTAAGGGTCTGTATCTTGCTTCTAACCCTTTAGACTTTCAAAATAAAAGGGTAAACCTACAATTAACATCAAATATAAATGAAGCATTACTAATTCCAATGGAAATTCAAAACATTTTATACAACAGTTTTGAAGAACTATTTGCTAATAGTTCTTATTGTTATATTTATTCAAGATTTGGCATGTCAGATTTAGAACCATTTAATAGTATGGCTTATGAACAAACCAAGAAAGGTAAAATGACATGGAATTAACGGAAACTCTTGCATACCAACAAATAATTAAACTTAATGATCCACGACTTGAATGGTCATTAGATGATATGTTAGATTTACAACTCTCAGAATCAGAATGGCCACATTTTTGGGACGCTTACTTAATGGACTATCAGTTTGAGGTCAATGAGTCACAACGCGATATTGTAACTGGCATACCAGCTTTTCAATACGCTACAGAAGGCCAACTAATTGAAACGTTTAAGAAAGATACATTACAATTCTATACTGCTGTAGTTATTATTTATGAAAATATCAAATCTTTCACTTATACTTTTCAAAATATGGCTTGGACAGACTATATAAACTATCGCCCAAAAAGACAAATGAATCTGAAAGACTATCAGAATAAGGAATGAGTTCATAAAATACTTTATTCGTGTAACTGTTTTGCTTTTTGTTTTTCTGCAAGTAACCAGCCGCACAAAATACTCTTGGATATTCGGTATTTCTTTCAAGAAAGCTTTTTAATTCACCAGCGTTTTCATTTTGCTTTGATTGCTCATTCAAATCATTTAAAGAAATAAGATTGATGGTTATATAGGGATTGCCTTCATCACTTTGAATCTTAGTTTTTATCTTTGCAATGACCATACCGCTTTCAATCTCGAATTTGGCATAACCAAAATAAATGAATAGTTTATTGGTAGTTAATTTGGTTTCTTGTTCTTGAAACAAATTATTGACTAACTCTTTTAATGAACGTGAACCGGTCATACCATCTAACAAAATATTTTTGGGTTTTCGCCAAATTATTTCCCTGGGCGACTCCTGGTCCTGTGTTGGGTCCAAAATAGTTTGAGCTAGCCCCAATAAACCATGTATATTGTGATTGGTTACCGTTTTGTTGATGGAGCTTCCTTTTTTTTCATTATCAATAGCTTCTTTTTGTTTTATTGTGGACAATCCCTGAAGTATATATTTTGTCTTTATCGTCTTTTCAACAATGCTAGAATACTCGTTGATTTCATTTGGTGATAATTTAAAAGTACCTGACTTTACAGCACAACCATCAATGTGTCCTAAACGTCCCATCTTCGCAAATGATTGTTTTTGCGGGCTCCTATGTTGTGCAGCGATAATTTTCCATCCACGAATGAACATTTGAGCTTTACAATTAGGGTAGGGGCAGACAAAGTTTTGGGACTCACGATTTTCGTCCTTATAATTTAACAATTGTCTACCAATTGGAGACAAAGCAAAGTCAATCGAAACAATACATTTTAATTTATTACTATAGGCATATTCACTCATAAAAAGTCCATTTCCACCACAAGTCGTGTCGAAAAAGAGCAACCTTAATTACTAATTTATTGATATAAGTCCTGAATTTTTATATAATTAGTTTAAGCTCAAAAAGCTCTTTTTCTTCCACCAAGCTGAAGACCGCTCAAAGTATTCAGGGCTTGTGGATTTTTTTATAGGTTTATTTTACCACAAGGTAATTTAATCACTCGAAACCGATGTGTTCCAGCTCCAGATAGTAGGAACGACACATCGGTTTTTTGTTGTCAGAATAACTTTCTTTTTTTGTTCCACTTTTGGTCAAACCTTCTAAATTTGTTAAGGTGACACTATTATCAAAAGTGAGGAATCTATATGTCAATCGAAAACAAAATTCACGTCGTACTGCGTGTGAACAATGCTTTTAAAAGTACAATTAAGGAATTAATGGCAGATAACAGTACACCACTCAGTGAGAATGCCTTTATCGTTAATTTGGTCGGCCAGGGTAAGCGACAGGCACAAGAGCAACGCAGAAAAGAAAAACTTGATTATCGTGCATTGTACAGTAAATACGATTTTGCTTATCACAATGCGATTGGTTTACTTGATTTTCCAGTGTTTACGACTTATGAATATAAGTCGCCAGTTGTTTGGTTATCAAATTTAACGCCAGATGAAGTCAATTTTTATTTATTTTTAGCGCTTATTCAACAGGAGGCAGTGAACTATGACTAAACAAATTAAAAAAACCTTGTGCATCCGCAACGACATTTATGATCTTTTGAGACTTAAATATTTTAAAAGCCAATCACCTTTAGGATTTGAAGAGTTTATTTTGCTCCAACTTACTAATGCCATATCACAAAAGCATCAGCTTAATCATCAACATGACTTAGACTATGCCAATATCACGCCTGTCACAGTGTCGATTGCCGAAGACAATTGGTTAAGTGAGGCAACAACCGAAGCCATTAACTTTCTCCTATACACGCAGTTAGAAGCATTTTATTTAAAGAACTTGACACCTAATCGACCGTTGGGGCTTGTGTTACCGTTTATTTCCCAATTTGGCTCAGGGCTATTTGCGTGGTATCAAACCGTGAAAGAAAATCAACTCCCTGATATTCAAGGATTGATTGAAAAACGTCTTAAAAGACGACATTTGATGGTCAAAATACTTTCAATTTTCCTAACAGTGTTGTTTATACCGCTAACGTTGGTGTCACTCAAATTATTGTCAGGTCTCAACACCCAAATACAAGCTAGTCAAACATTGATAAATTTGTTGGCCCATTTTAATCATTTTCCGATTAAACCTGTGCTCGTTATTCTTTTATTGAGTGCTTTAACCGTAAAATTGACAAAATACTTTGCTAGTGGTTGGCTCAAAGCAAATGATCGCCTAGCAGTGACAAATCTATTTTTAATGGTGATCACTTTTATTTCAATGTTGACGCTTAAAGATATGAACGCTTTAAAAGTAATTTCAAAAATAACAATCAATTTAATTATCCTGATTAGCTGCTTCCAACTTATTTTTATTGGTTTATTAATGATTTTACTGTTCTTATCAATGATTGATGGTAATTATGACGACATTCTGGAACTGTCAAAAAGAAAAGCATTGACGATTACCTTAACCTCTCTCATGATTCCTACAGGTGAAACAATCATCCTGAAAGGTTGCAGAATCAGCTCAGGACAGGGACTTTATCAAAGTTACAGTGGCCTGAGTTCGCAACAACTTATTTATGACCAAATTGAATTTAATCCAGCATCGAATACGGAAATCAGCTATTTCATACCCAAACAATAATTAGCGTTAAAAAAAATCTAAGCAGTTTTGCTTAGGTTTTTTTGTTGTCGGAATAACTTACTTTTTTTTGTTCCACTTTTGGTAGAACTTTTAAAACTTGTTATATTGAGCCTGTGTTACTGACACAAACTAAAAAAAGGAGATTTTTCACGATGAAAAATTTAAAAAATAACAGTCTAGCACTTACTCAAAAAGCGGGGGAAAAGTTTTATAAAGTTCTAGCCGCCACTTTGGTAATGTTTCCCTGGCTACTGCCAATGACAGCTAATGCCGATATTGGTGATGCGGCCAAAACATCTGGCAGTAAAGTTTCTGCCGTTCTTTACATCGTTTTGTTTGTCGTAGGAGGTGTGTGCATTCTTATTGGCTTCATTATGCACGCCACTGGAAGTGAACAACTATCACAGAAGGGCCGCACAAGAATTATGTATGGCCTGTTTGGTCTTGGTGGTGGTCTACTAGTTAGTCTATTTCTAAATTGGGCATATCAAACCGCAACTTCTGCTGGTGGTGGCAACTTCTTGAACTGGCCATTTTAAGACAATAGAAAGAGAAAGGAGTTCCTATGGCTTGGGGAAAGAAAAAGCAGATTGAAGACAATTATTTTGCAAGAGTTGAAGATAGTCAATTAGATTTTGATAATCCATTAATTCAAGAAATAGCAGAACGGGCGAATAGCCAGTTATTTGCGACTTGGCCTAATATTAGTTTGAATGATTTACAAATTATTTTGAGTGCAATTGGTCAGGATATTGCACGAGCAAGTGACCGTGACGTGCGCGTGGGGACAATTTCCTATTTTGAAAAGAACCAAAAAGGGAAGGGTGAACCAACAGGTCTTAGTTGGGAAGACGCGGTTATCACCGCTAGTTTTGAAAACATCGTGGTGAGTACCAGTGACCACATTTTCAATTCACCTGCTGTTAGACAAGATGAGGCTTCGGATTATGACACCATCACAGATTCGTTGAACAGCTTGATTGATGCCGCTTTGGCCTACACAGATTTGTCAAACGCTGACATGCCGGTATTTCCTAGTGAAGATGAGTACCGTGAAGCAAGGGAAACAGATGGTGTGCTCAAAATTGAAGCGAGCAAATTTAACTTCAACCAAAAAAGTATGGCAACAGAAAATGAACCAGACTCTGCCATAGTTTCTGAATCACAAGATAGTGACCAAACAACGCCTTCTGTGACAAATTCGATACAGCCAAAGGTGGAAAATGCTTTATCTGCCAATCAACAACAAACAAAGAATGAGTCAACTGAGAGTCGTGATATTTTTGCCAAAAGTCATGCCCTGATTGATCAGGTTTCACTTGAGACACTGAGTCTACCCTTAGCTGATGTCAATACTGGTTTACCAGCTGAAGCAACTGATTATGTGCAATCCATGTTGAACGCTGATAAAACTAAGGCCAACAATTTCCTTTTGGAAACAAGCCAAATGTATGCGCAACAGATTCGCAAATCCCTAGCTGATGAATTAAAGAAAGCTCAGTCAGAACTATCTCTTGATGTTGCGCAACTACGGGATACAGATGTTTCTGAAACCATTAAGGCTCAATTTGCTGAGGAACGTCCCAAAGAATTCGAAGAACGTTACGAATTGGCTGAAAAAGCAAGAAAAGCGGGTTTTCAAGCAGAAGTAAAAGCAGAAAATTCTAGGCATGAAGCAGCTATTGAAGCGCTGAAAAATGATTACTATCGTGACTTAGAGGAACTAAAAGTCTCAATTAATCAGGAATTAGATGACTGGTATCTCAACCGAACTGGCACTTTAATTCAAAATATGACGGATTCGGTTAATGAAAAAATTCAAGATAAGACGGATGACAAGATTTCAACGACGTTGACAGCATTGACTAGTCTTCGTGATGAGTTGTTAGCCCAACATAGTGAGTCCTTGATTGCTTTGCAAGATCAACTCTCTGAAGATATTGAGCATAAGCGCAGTATTTATCACAAAGAACATGAGGAGGCCTTGTTACAAGCCACCAAGCTCGAAACTGCTAAGACACAATCTTCTCATCTAGATCAACTTGAAAAACAAATTATTGTTTTAAAAAATCATAACGGGGATTTAGAAGATAAAATCAAGGCTAGTGATACCCAACAAGTTGAAGAGGTTACTAAACTCAAGCAGGAAAACGCAACGTTAACTGAACTCTTGAAGCAAGTTCGACAAAATGATGAACAATCATCCTCAGCATCAGTCAATCAATCCAGTGAACTGAATCAACAAATTATGACGCTATTAGCACAACAGTTGCAAGAACGTCAGGCCAACGGTGATGATCATAATAAAGATAAGAAACCAAAGTCTGGCGTATCAGCATTTCTCATTGGTGCAGTGAGTGCTTTGGTAATTGGTGGCACAGCTTTTGGCGCTTACACTCTGGGGCATCAAAGTTCTGCTAGTCAACAAGCCCAAACGCAAAAATCAGCGGCTTCCACTTCACAGCCTTCCACTGTTTTAAAAGCAGAGCAGGCACAAAGCCAATCGTCTTCGGTTGCGAGTTCTAGCTCTTCAAGTTCTAGTACCACAGCCGCGAGTAGTCAATCTGTGAACCCGTTAGCATCTCAGTATCATGTGGGTGAGAACGTTAAGGCAACGATCAACGGAAAAGAAGTGACAGCTCAAGTTAATAGCATTGAAGATCAGGCTATTACCATTACTTATGGTGGCCAGACCTACAATGTGCCGATGACTAATTAATTTAATCTTAGGAGAAAGAAATGAAAACACGTTATAAACTCTATAAAGATGGGAAGAAATGGGTGGTTTGTGCCATTGCCGTTGCTGGAATTGCCTCAGCGACCGCTTTAACCAATCATGTCAGCGCTGATTCAACGTCTAACACCACCGGTCAGACGAATAGTGATGGGTCAGCGACTGCTTTGAACCCTGATTCATTTGTGCCAAAAGTAGCTAATAGTGATAATACTTCAACAACTAGTGAAGCAAGCACGGCACAATCTGATACGATGGCCAGCACTGCCGTGACAAGTTCTGTAGCAAGTACTGCTTCAACTATTCCAACCAGTGTCGCCACTAATGTGACGCAAAGTGAAGCCAAACAAAGCATTGACCAAGCACAAGGAACAGTGCAAAGCAGTGCTGACTCGGCTTCACAGGCTGGTGTTAAGGTCACACAGGGCGACACGAAAGATGTGACTTTGACAGATGATAATGCTGCTAAAACAACTAATGATATTTTGACTGACCTCAACGGCCAAGATGAAGCCATCAAACAAGCTGAAGCCACGCAAAAGGCAAATGAAGCGGCTAAATCACAAGCGGATGAGCAACAAGCGGCGGCATCAAAGCAGGGTCAAGGAGACTTGCAAGCCGCTCATGATGCTTTAGATGCTGCCATTGCCAAAGCAAAAGAGAGTGGTATTAAAGTTAGCACAGTTCTATCAGAGGTCTCTCCTGATTATCAATCTCTTAAAGGTTTAACAGGTCAAGACCTTTTGACAGCTATGGCAAATAATATCAAACGCTATCAGGAGAGTATTGCCAAAAGTGTCGCTAGTGAAACGACAGATACAGCGAATTTAGCTGCTTTAACCGCTGAATATAATCAAGCTGTTAAAGACTATGAGACAGCGACCGCTAATCGTAATGAAGCCCAGCAAACTGGTTCATCAGCGCTTGCAGATGCGACATCTAATTTGCAAGATGCCATTAGTGATGCAAAAAAGGCTGGTGTGACAGTTAATGAAGTTGTGTCCCAAAGTTCTCCTGCTTATAAAGACCTTAAAGGCTTAACAGGGAAAGACTTATTAGACGCAATGGCCTATAATATCGGTCTTTATAACAAAGCCATAAACGATGCTGTTACAGCTGAAAAATCTGATACGGCTAATTTAAAGGCAATGACAGCGGAGTATCAGGCAGCCGTAGCCAAATATAATACGGATAAAGCGGCTGTTGATAAAGCCAATGCGGACAAAAAAGCAGCTTTTGATAAAGCAGTTGAAGAATTTAAGCAAAGTACGAATGTGACTAAAAAACTTGTCGCCAATACACAAACTGATCAAGGTGATGGTACCTTACAAACGTTCATGACTGCATCAATTAACCAATCAACTGGTGAGTTTACGTTAACGCATGACATGAACAACAATGGCACGATCATTGGCCACGGATATTTGAAAGGTAAAATACTCTACAATGTTACGGCAAATGATGACGGGACTATAACGGTTCACGTTACGGGTATCCAGCTTATCAGCTATACTTACACCAAAATCACCGACAACACTAACAGCAACAAGAATATCAACTTTCATGTCTACGATGCCAATGGTAATCAGATTTATGTCAGAGTACACGATGGCGGTAGTTCTTTCACTGATACGATTAACAAATCGTTTTCGCTGAGTAAAGACATCATTTTGTCGCCAGGACAGACCTCTGATTTCTTTACCTTCATGAAAATTGATGATAACTGGGACATCAACACACACGGTCAAGTCTCAGTCCAATTTACAAGTGATAAAACAAAACCAGTTGAACCTACTTATGAACCAGAACCTGACCCAATAAAACCAGCAGATTATATTGCATCAGTAACTTCTTACACAGTTATTGCTTTACCAGAAGCTGAAGCCCCAGTAGTTCCTGAGGCAAGTGTGACTAAATATAAAGTCATTGATTTGCCGAGTGCTGAAAATCCAAAGGCACAAGAAGTGACCTATCATCCTTACATCGTCTCTACAACACCAGCACAGGTAACTACTCCTGCGAAGGCAGCACCCGTGGTTGAAGATGCCTTACCTGAAACTAGTGCTGCAAATTATGATGCCACTCAGGTTGCAATGGCTAGTTTAGCGGCAACGCTGATGGCAGTTGGTTTAGTAGGCGCAAAGAAACGGTATCGTGCGACTTTAAAAAATAGTCATTAAAGTGATTTAGCTCATAGGTAGTTAGGAGCAGAAATATGACAATTCGGTCTAATTCATTCAATCAATTTAAACTGCGGTTCATGGCTAGTTTCCTTGTGGCTATCATAATGGGTTTGATGTTCATGAATAATTGGCAAATGCCTAAAACAGTCTCAGCTAGTGATGATTGGCAACCAAATAGTTTACAAACAATTCGCAGTCGGCTACCACAAACATTTAACGCGGCAACACGGCATTACACCATCCAATATGGGGACACACTTAATACCATCGCAGAAGTTTTAAATGTTAATGCCAATACACTTGTAACGGATAATCAACTTGACAATGCCGACTTGATTTATGCGGGTTACGACTTGTTAATCACAAAAGATGAGGGTGGCTATGTGCCAACCAAACAAACTACAGGCACAGTTATAGCTCAGCCTATGCCAGTGGCAAGCCTTGTCAATACATTTGATGGCAAAGTGATTACGCCAGTAAAAAATAAATAATCAACTAAGTACGCAAATGTGATAACGCCTGCGTGCTTTTTTAATGCAGAAAAATATGGCTTCTCGCTGCGTGTCAGCGTATAACTAATTACAATGGGTGTTTTTCGTGAAAAATCTAATTTATACACAATTGCGCATAATTAGGCACATTATAGTAGCCACATATAACCAGCATAGTAGCAATATATTGCTACTATGTCCACATTGTATCTATATTGTGTGTGTCTTGTGTTGCTACTATACTACTACCACAACATACCATAAACAGTTGCTATGACTGCTTTAAAAAGGCAACAAGTTACTTGTATATTACCAACATAATTATATTGTCTTGCTGTTGTGTTGCCAACATGTTGATGATATGGAGACAATATGTTGTTATTGTGCTGTTAATTGGCAATGTATAAATATAGACCGAAAACAAAATAAAAAACAGACGAGGACTAAAAGGCACCATGGCGAACAAAACAATCTACAAGCGAATTTCCTTTGAGGAGCGATTGCAAATTAGTAATTACATCAAAGACGGTCTCTCTAACAGTGAAATTGCAAGACGACTCAAACGATCACGAGCGGCTATCACGCAAGAATTACAGCGGAATGCCCGCGTCATTGTTTGGCGAGGGAAAAAGACGACACTAAGACATACCTATGAGCCACGTCAGGCTGAACATCGTGCAGAGACAGTGAGACGTGAATCACATCGTCATGCCTCAAAACTGACGGAACGTAAACGCCAAGTCATCGACCAATATCTTTTAGAAAAGAAATGGTCACCAGAACAAATTGCCCATAGCAAGTTGCACCTAAAAGTCAGTACAACCACCATCTACAATTGGGTACTGAACAATAAGCTCAAAACCAAAGTCGCTGATTTACCCCTGAAAGGAAAACGTCGTCGTAAATTACGTGCTAAACCAGTTAATAAGCCACAGATTCGGTATCAACTTGAAAAAAGGAGTATTAGTAAACGTCCAAAAATCATTGACAAACGCTCTACCTTTGGTCATTGGGAGGTAGACGGGGTGATGAGTCCTCAAGATTCCCAATCGTTTGTCATTACACTTGTCGAAAGACGGACACGCTTCATGGTCGGGGTCAAAACCAAGAGTCGCCATGCTGAAGACGTGAAGACAGCGGTTGATACCTTTATGTCTCGCTTTGAAAATGCCTGTGACAGTATTACGTGTGATCGTGGTACTGAATTTACGAGCATCCAGTTTATATCTCAAATTGAACTAGATTATAACAAGAAATTATATTATGCTGACCCACAGTCGCCAGGACAACGTGGGACAAATGAACGCATGAATCGCGAATTGAGACGTTTTTTTAGTGCTGGGTATAACTTCACTAAAATCACTCAAAAACGGCTACAAAGCGTAATCAAAGCCATTAACGAGAAACCACGGGTAGCACTGAACTATAAATCACCCGAAGAAGAGTTTTTAAAGCGCTTCAAAAAAATAGCTTCTTAATGCGCCTGGTTTGCCCAAGAACTGTCAGTAACGTTGACTTTTGAACCTATGGCACAAATAGGCTTATAAAATACGATTTGAGACCGTTATTCTTCTTTGAGCTATAATGTCCCAAAAACTATTTGAAAATGGCACACAGGCTAAATAAACGTTATTTAAGAGAATCTCAAAAGAATTGCAAGACTTTTTTACGGTTTAAACATCAAACAGTATAAAAGTTCATTTTGTAGTACAATCAAAACAAGTTAAAATAAAAAAAGCACTTTTAGTGATTGTTTCAAGAAAATAATTGCGCTAAAATTTTTATCGACTCAAAAAAAACAACAAAAAAAGGCCTAATTAGCCAGATGTAACGTAATTGTAAAAAAGTCAATTATAAAGCTACACAGCAATGTTTATAACGGTGTGAGATTGTTTATATTATTTGTTTTGTTAAGTTAGCACTTGACAAGTACAAGTGTACTTTGCAATACTTAGCTTAACATTGAGTTGAGAAAAGCATGGGGCACAAGGGTTTCAACGATATTCAAATTCTAGTGTGTCATATTATTGTCACATAGTCATGTAGGTGCAATGTAAACTGTTTCATTTTGTTAAAACAGCTCATTTCATTAATTCAGACTTGACATTTCTTAAAAGCTCTTTGGGGCTTATTTTTTTTGCATTTAAATTCACAAAGTAAACAGATTCGTCAATTATGTGACGTTTATTTTTTGAAGGTAGTACCCACCCGATTGGGTAAAAGAGAGGATTTTATGAGAAATATTATTGGCATTAGATTAAAAGAAATCAGGAATAAAAGAAGATGGTCACAAGTTGATTTAGCAACCAAATCTGGTGGTAGATTAAAAAAATCGACTATTTCAGTTGCTGAGTTGGATCCAAACTACAATCCTTCCCTAGAAATATTTATCGAAATGTATCGTTATGTTGACATTCCGTTTGATGAACTACTGCTACACATGGGTTATGGTGAGGAATATTTGTCCTCTAAATACAAACAACTGACACAACACGAGAGGGTTTAATTTATGGAGATGGAAAGAATTAGTTTAGGTCAGGTACAGACAGATGACCGATTTATAAAAATTCCAAAGGCATTTTCTGAAGATCCATATTATCAAAAATTATCCACTGATTCGCGCTACGCTTATGGCATTTTAAGAGAAAGATTTGGTTTGTCAGTTATGAATAAATGGATTGACGAACATGGGAACGTTTATCTTTACTACACAAACGATGGACTGGGAAAGGTACTTCAGTGTGGCAAAGATAAAGTCTTAAAGATCAAAAAAGAACTTGCAAAATTTGGCCTTCTGGAAGAGGAAAGACAAGGGCTGAACAAGCCTAATAGACTGTATTTGGGGAACGTTATTACCCATTTTGAAGTTATCCACAGGGCTGAGCACAGTAGTGACGCGGTAGTCGGAAAAACCGACTTCCGGAAGTCGGAAAATCAGAAGTCCGGTAGTCGGAAAAACCGACTTCAAGAAGTCGGAAAAACCGACACTAATAAGACTGAGTATAAAGAGACTGAGTTTAATAAAAAATCAGAGGATGATTTAAAAAATATAAATATCAAAAATCAAATTTCATTTCAAAAAATTGCTGAAAATATTTCCTCACATCCAGAACTACGAGAACTATTTTTAGAAATCACCCCGCAACAATTACTTAATGATCCACAAACAGGTTTGCAAATTGTAGAAGGGTTGGTATCGGCTGAAGAAACTCTAAAAGTCAGTTTGAAAAACAACAACGTTAAAATGCGTGAAGCTGAAATTATTTTTGGTGAACAAGCGGTGCTGAGGCAATTAAGGTCAATCGTCAAAGAACAATTAGATTACATGGCTAGTCATTTAAGTGATCCCACAGCGTTTGGCAGTTACTTTAAAAAAGGCCTTAAAAATAAGATTTCAATTTGGCTGGATACGGCTAGCTTAACAGGCCATTAATAAAAAATAAGGGCTAGCTTAACAAGTCATTTCTGGCCTTTATTCTGCTAGCTTAACAAATAATTTACGCTTACTATGCGCTAACTTAACAGATATTTTCGGACTTTTACTCGCTAGCTTAACAAGTTATTTGCATTGATTATTTGCCAGCTTAACAGGTCATTTTCCAAATTTTATGCGCTAGCTTAACAGATTTTTGTCGAACCTTTACTCGCTATCTTAACAAAAGCTATACAACACCCAGGCACAGTATCAAAAGGGAGGGAATAAGATGCACGAACAATACAATTTATTTTTAGCCGTTGATTATCACAACACTAAAATTATATTTACTGCAACCTCATCAGGCGAACTAATGCGAAAAATACTAAAAGCTATTGAAGTTGGCACATTGGCCAGCAATGGAGCTGTCAGAATGTATCGCACTTCATGTGAGTCCTATCAAAGAATTACAAAACTGATGGATGAACTACAAATACCATTTCATGAGGCGGCACAACCAAAGGAGGAAGTAAATGAAAACAACTCAAATATCACTGCTTGATAAGTGTGAACTAAAGTATCTCACTAGTGCTGTCGAAACAACCATCATTGTAAAAAAATTAGAATTCGATTGTCTTTCCACAAGGAAAATCATGGCAACTGTATTTCTAAAAGACGATACTGAGCTAATCAAAGACACACTCTTTGAAGATATGTTTGGTCAACAATATGTTGGTGTTCGTTTGGCACCGTGTCCGACAACAAAAGACAAGAAGAATGCTTTGCCACTTCACAAAATTGATCAAGCGTTCTCTGAAAAATTGTTACACAGTATCACGTCGATTCAACTTAAAATTCAAAAACTAAAGGAGCAATATTATGCAAAGTAATCATCATGTTGGACGTTTAGTCCGTCAAATTAATTTCACAGAGAAAGGTGAAAACAAAACAAAAATTGCGTATTTCACGTTAGCCATTAATGATTTAAAGGATGGAAAAGCAACGTATATTGATTACATTGCCTTTAATAAAACTGCGGAATATTTACGAGATTATGGTAACGAAGTCGGACAAGTTATCGAAGTCGAATTCGTCATGAGAAATCATGATTATACTGATCGTCAGAGTGGCAAAAAAGTATATACAGTTCAAAATCAAGTCACCCAGTTGCGACTTTATTATGCCAAGCAAAAATCTGATGAAATAAAAAATGAATCCGCTAAACTGTACACAAGTGGAGTCGAAGAAGCGCCAGAAGTACCCAATTTTGGAACTGATGATTTTGACATTATGGGAGGGTAATTAACATGATTGCGACAATTAAATTCTTCTCTTGGTTCGCAGATAAGTTTGAATGGATTAGTCGTCTTGGGAGAAATTTTAGCGAGTGGTTTGTTGAACATCAACGTCGAAATATATTGCTAATCTTTGGAATATTTGTTGGTGTTTCCGCCCTATTAACCATGATGGTCAACGTCTTGCCTAGACCGTCAAATATTCCAAGCACCCCGCTTAATACACCCGTTTCATTTGGAACTTTAAACAAATCTGCAATCCTAACTGAATCCATTTTTAACGAAAAAAACGGTGTGATGGAATTGCATTATATCATCACAGATGGCTCACAAGCGACACAAAATTATGTCGATATTAACCAGATTAAATTTACAGCAATTACTGATCATGGTGGCGACCGAGTAACAGGAAAATACATTCCAACTTCTTCAAATACAGTAGTTGTTCAATTTAAAAATCTGAGTCATAAGTTCAATGCCGTAACCGTAACTGTTCATGATAAAAGTGTCAATACAGCAGACATAGATGCACCAAGTTCAAGTAGTTTAGCATCATCAAGTTCAAACAAAAATCAGTCAAAAGCGAATAATGACCTCGGAAAATTTACCATCAACCGCGACAAGGTCACTCGTTCAAATTCATTGGTTGCAACGAGTCAAATGGCGTTAGAAATTGCAGAATATCAAAACAAAATTAAATCTGAAAATACTGTTATTAGCAAAAATAAAAAAGCCATTCTCGCATACAGCAAAGCAATAGATCAAGAGAACGATGCCATCAAAAACTATCAAAAACAACTCAATGATTCATCTGATAGCACAATCCAAACTGACATAGAAAACTCACGAAATAACATCACACAAATCCGCTCACAAATCTCTGATGCTGAAAATAATATTAGTCAATCACAAGATAAAATATCGAATTTTGAGAAGACAATTTCAAGAGTTAAAGCAGGTCATTCACAATTACCTAAACCAACAAAAATGTAAATATAGTATTTGATAATAAGCCCTTTTGGGCCTATTTTTTGAAATAAAAGGATGTAAAGAAATAGTCAATCAGATGTAAAGAAATGACTATACATCAAAAAAATCTTACCGCCATTGGAATGCCCGCACGGCGGGGTTTAGGGACAACGTACCGCCATTCCCCCTTAACCTGTTATCTAAGTTAAATTTTTAAAGGAGTTTACATGCGCACAATAAGAAAAGATATTCGTGGAATTGAGCCAGAGATTATAGAGGTTATTGAAAAATATGCCACACAGCAAGGAGTTACTTCAAATGACTTACTCCGAGATGTCATCAATGACTTTGCAAAGCGTATTCAAGAAGTTGAATCATCCAAAATACTTCATGCACAAATTGATGATCTGATTGAAGCAAATAATCGTTTAATTAAGACACAAAACGACAATACATTTGCAATGGGAGAAATTGCAAAAACAATTCTGGAAAGACTTGATTATTATTTGCCATCCATAGACACAAATGAAATTCAAAAAGCTCGCCTTAAGGAAAATTTTGAGCTCAAAAATGTGTTTGAAAAATAAGTCATCCAATATTAAGGAGTTAAATCGTAAATGTTTATGAACAAACAAACAAAAGCCGCATCAGTGGTAATCATCGAGGGAATTTTCTTTTACTTATTAGGTCTGTTTAGCCTGATATACGAACTCAAAATACTGTATATTTTTAAAGCATTTATTTTAATTTTTTTCATACTATTAGCTGTAATTACTTCTAAAGAGTTAATTCGCGACACATTAAAAAATTTGCAAACAAATGAAATCCCTTTGTCAATTATTTACGGAGCCATGATAGGAGGTGCGCTTCTGGATGCAGTCATAACTGTTCTAGTAGTTCTACAAGTGATGGGTAAACTACCAAAAATAGATTTCCCATTCTAATAGATTGTTTCAAATGAATTAGGAGAAAAAATGAAAAACTATAAACGTGGTCGGTTAGCGCGAATCATACTAAGTATTCTATTTATTTTCGCCATTGTTATTTACTTGAATCGTACGTCAATTGCACAAAAAATTATTTCTTTAACGAGTCAATCGCAACTCGTCAATTTGGATAATAAGAAAAATAATCCAACAGTCGATGAGACATTAGCAGAAACTAATTATGCTAATCAAAATGTGATCACCGTCAATAATAATCAACCAACTTTTAGCCAAGATGATTTAAAAATTGAACATGATGGCTGGCAAAAACTTTCTGCACTTGATTGGCTAGGAAGACCACGAGCAGCCAGTGCATTACTGAATCAGAAACTGATGCCGCCCGCACAAAAATACAAGGCGCGTGAACGACTAACAATTAAAACGCCAGGTTATCATGCTATTAAAACTGGTTCGAATAACACAGACTGGTTATACAATCGCAGTCACTTAATTGGTTACCAGTTTACGGGTCTCAATAATGAAGCCAAGAATTTGATTACAGGGACTCGGCAACTGAATGCAGACAGTCGAAAGGATGCGCAAAGTATGGTGACATTTGAAACTGAGGTCGCAAACTATTTACATCAATCATCTAACAATTATGTCCGCTATCAAGTGACACCAGTTTATCGAAATGTTGAATTGGTGCCACGGGGCATTCACATGATGGCTGAATCTATTGGAAATGATGCTATTAGATTTAATGTTTTTATCTTTAACGTTCAAGATGGCTGGACAATCAATTACATCAACGGACGAGCTGAGCAAAAGTAATCGTGTATTTATGCATGGATAAAGAATTTATTTAAAGGAATTCAAGGATATGAAAGATGCTATTGAAATTAAAACAGAGGAGATTAAAAGACTTGCCTCAAGGAAAAAATTTTTAACCACTAAATATCAAAATACATTAGCTGAAGAATTGCCTTCGTCTGTGACGAGTGAGCTGAAATTAATTGATGATTTGATGGCGGAAGCCAACGTCTCTGAAGAAATCTATCAGACTAGTCCAAAAATGATTAATATCAGAAATTCTAGAGACGAGGAATGGTATTTCCAGCAATTATTAAACTGGTGTAAACGACATCCTCAAACTCTTAACGGACAATTTGGCCGCAGCACACTCTATAAATTTGCCATGCATTTTTTTGTTGAAAACATTGTGTTAAACCCAGACAATGCGCATCTTTCTTTTGGCCAATTAGAAGAAAAAATTTCTAATCTAAAACAATCAAAAAGTGACAGCACCATAGTCAAGCAAAACCGTAACATTGAACAGTCTTTAGCTTTCTTAATTTCAATGTCCTATCGGTCGTTAAATTTTATTCCTGAATCAGTCAATGATGATGGACTTGTTGAATATGGTATTAATCCATTTAGTGAGTCAATTGTTAAAGTCAATGGTGTTGAAACAACTTTGGGTGCTCAATCTGAAGTGGGTAAAGCCTACGAAGAATTTCAAAATGCCTGGTCTCGTGATAAACAGCGTTTAAAGAAAATAAATCAACCGAAGGGAGTGATGACTGATGATTAAAAACAATGAGCGACGTCAGCAAATGGCTCAGTATCTTAAACAATTAAATGAACTCAATTGGCATCATCCAGGTGAGTTTAAAGATGAAGTGCCAACTCGACCACCAAAAGAAGCTGAAGAATATTATCAAGCGCAACTATGCCTTATTTTGATGAATAATTACGGTCGTTCTACACCACAAATTGAAAAGATTTTAAAACTACCTCGAACTACTGTGTTTAGATTACTTAACAAGTACGAGCAAGAGGTTCACTCATTTGAAGAACTTGAAGAAAGGATTGACAATGGCGAAAACTGGTAAGCTAGCCGCATTTGCATTAGGTGAGAAAAATACAGCAATGGTCAATCTGCCTGCACAGTTTGTGACAGCAAAAGAAGCGAATAGTAGAGGTCAAAGATATTCCAAATTGGTTGACTATGCTTTGGACCCTGATAAAATAAATGATTATAATAATCATCCAATAGACCAATATTTGGAGCTAAAAAAACAATTTTATGAAGAAGGATATGCAAATAGACCATCAGCCACCACTGAACAAGAACCCATATTTAGTAGTGACAAGTTACATTACAACAACCATGATATATCTATATTAAGGCAACGGTTGGATAAGGCGCAGGACAATGGTAATAACATCCATGAACTGGCTTTTTCTTTACGAGGTGATTGGTTAGTCAAAAATAACCTGTATGACCCTGATACTGGCATCATTGACCAAGATAAACTCAAACATGCGCACCAAAACATCGCTGAAACATTAATCAACAAAGGCTTTAAGTTACCTTTAGGAGAGTCAGATAATGATGTCGTCTGGTTCGGTGTGATTCACCAAGATACTGATCATCTCAATATGCATCTGTGGTTTGCTAAAGAGAGTCAGGAAACACGTCCAGAAATGTTAAAACAAAAAGGTAAGTACAAAGGTCAGCCTATTGGTGTCATACCTTTGGAGACAATTGAACTAGCTAAAAGGCAATTTAGGAATCAATTGATGTCAACTGCTGAACACCAAAAAAGGACGGACGTTTTAAAAGGACTAGGCACTTTAAAAAAAGAGATGGTCGAAGTAGGCTCGCAAAGCCTAGCATCAGACAAATATGCCAAGCAGATTCAAAACATTTATCAAGCCTTGCCTCAAGAGCAAAAAGGGCGCTGGCAAGTCGGTAATTCCACCTTGTCAGCAATCAATACAAGCATGTCAAAAGCCAATCATCTTACAAATAATTTGTTAGATAATCTGTTTGAAAATGACTTAAAAAATGAATATCAAGCCTTTCAACAATTAGGACAACAGTTCGATGCGTTCAACATTGAAGATCAGGGTGTTATGCACAAAGGGCAAAATACTTTGTCTAAAAACAAAGATGATGAATTGAGAAAGCGTCTAGCCAACCAATTGTACCGTTATTTAAATCAAGTCGAAGACACCAGTCTGGATACCATTGACCAGCAGCTTGAAAAAATCAAGCAGAACATGGCTGCTAATAAAAAGCCAAAAACTTACCTCAAGGAAAATTCTAACCCAACAAGTACATCTCCTCATACAAACAGCAACAATATTCGTGAGGAAGAGAAAACACTTCATTTTCCTAAAGGTTCGCGCACCATGAGCAGAATTAGTCGTTTATGGCGACAAGATGCCAGAGCAGAACTGACAGCGCAACGTCGATTTATGCAAAATCGAAAAAATATTGAACGTGAACAAAAAATGCAAGAATTAGAGAGCGAACAGCACAGAACTATTTAAAAAGCTAAAATTTGTTGTCATCCAGGGCAGGACTCTGTTGTAATCTTAAAGTATTATTTTTAAAAAGGGTATTGAAACTAAACTCATAGAAGACTGCGAGAATCATTCAAACACCTTGCACAAGCTTCTTCGACTAGGATATTTAATTGAGAAGGAAAATTCAATATTTACCTTTTTTTTGCTATAATTAGAAGAAGTTTATTGAGAGCGAGCTTGGTGATTGGAGGACTGATATATAATGGACATAACATCATTGCAAGATTATATATCACTACTAGATGAAAAATTTAATGGTCAGTATTTCTTTCGTGGTGAATCAACTGATTTTGGAGAAACAAAGAATATGGCCAGTGGCTACCGGTGGATGAGAGACAATAAAAGACATTTTTTAGATTTAATCCATATGCGACATGAATATTTTCGTGAGGTAGGAGCACATATAAATGCGCAGGAGAAGTCAAACTTTATAGCCTACGCTCAACATCATGGATTGCCAACAGAATTACTCGACATCACGGCAAACCCTCTTGTAGCACTTTATTTCGCGGTGTCACAAAATCCTGATGAGAATGGCTTTGTCTATTTGTTTGATAACAATCTTTACTCATTAGAGGAGCGTGATAAAAGTCAATTTATCCATGATTTATATAATCCCGATTTAGCGAGACTTGATCATTTGCCTGTGGATCAACAATTTCATAGATTTTATTGGACAGAAGAAATTTATGAAGGAGCGATTCAAAAAAAATTATTAGAAGAAGTCAATAGTTTTGTCTATCGTATTTTTCAAAAATCAAACATACTGAATTTGCACGCTGAAAACAAACTTCAGTGGGAAATGATTGCTAAGGGTGACAACCCCAAAGCAATATACTATTCAACCGAGTTTCAAAGGCTCTCTGAGTTAAGAAAAACAGCTTTAGCCAAAGAAACACCAATAGACCCGACTTTATGGATGTCTATAGATATTAGTGAGACGTTTGACTTAATTGAGGCCACCGATGGCAAATACTTCCCAACACTTAAATACTTGTTAATTCAACCGTCTATCGTATTTGATCGCATGAAAAATCAGCAGGGTACATTCATCTACCAATTGAACACGTCGCGTAGTGGTGATTCAAAAGGATATATGCAGCCAATCATTGCTGCGGATACACTGTCTATTCCGAGGGAGCATAAGGAGAAAATATTGAGGCAACTTGATAACGTAGGAGTTAATCAAATGTTTGTCTATTCTGACGATGACAACATTGCAGGATATTATAAGCAACATTATAATCGTTCGATAATGCATGAATTTGAACTTGGTCGGGTCCACCGTCCCCGACATATTTTTAAACAATAAGATTGCCAATGGGGTCGCTGTACTTTTATTAGTGGGGGACTATTTTGTTATTCAACAATTTTTCGTACACAATCAGGTAGTTTGTGAGTCGCAGAAACCTCCAATGAAAAAATAAGCTGCAATCATCACAAACAGTTTGTCAACCTAAATTGGAATCTTCGGTCAATTATTGTATTTCACAATAGACTCAGCTATACCAATTCAAGTTAACATAATACATGCTATGTAAAGTAACGCAGAGACAGGCTTTCAAAGGCCTGTTTTTTGTTTGTGAAAAAGAAAAATTCACAAAGTTATTTTTATCTGATTTTTGCTGTTCACAAACTCGGTGTTTTTTAAAATTTCACAAGTCAAGACATTTTAGACCAATTCATTTTTTGGCTTTATGATATACTGTTAAAAGCAAACAAGTTAAGATGGTGGCTATCCCGAATGGAGGTGGTGCTTATGGTGTAACAGCTAGAAGCCCAGATTCTAGGAAAGGAGATGCCTGGTGTCCGTATCGGATGCGCTACAACTAATGATTAGCTTCGGGATGTTTATCCTAACACTAATTACTTTAGTTGTTGTGTTGATCAAAAACAGCACAAAAAAATGACCATTCTTAACTTTTGGATGAGTTAATGGTCATTAATTGACAAATTAATTTAGCCACCGTCTATTACGGGTTTGCTAGGAGTCGTAGTTCAAGCTACGGCTCTTTTCTATGTCTTTATTATAGCATAGCTCTCCATATTGTCACAAATTTAATCTTTTGTTCGCTTGCTTAAACGAACGTATGTTCGTATAATGGTTTATACAGAAGAATTGCTGAAAGGAGGGCTTGCTGATGAGTGAGACACAAATTGCTGGACGTAATTATACCAAAGAAAAGCGTGGTGTGTTCTTTCTGATTGATTCTAAAAGTTTTTATGCCAGTGTCGAGAGTGTTGAGCGTGGTCTTAATCCACTCCAATCTGAGCTTGTTGTGATGTCGGAACAAGCAAATACCAATGGTGGTTTAGTCCTAGCTGCCTCACCACGAGCAAAAAAAGATTTAGGGATTACTAACGTCATGCGCCAACGTGATCTACCAGATTCACACAGTCTAATTATTACCAATCCTAGAATGAATAATTACATTGCAGAAAATCTAAAGATTAACAATATCTATCGACAATACACAGATGACATTAATTTGTTACCGTACTCAATTGATGAGTCCATCCTTGATGTAACGCATTCTTGGCGCTTATTTGGTAAAACACCTGAAGAAGTGGCTTTTAAAATTCAAAAACAAGTCCGTGCGGAAACTGGGGTTTACCTGACAGTTGGTATTGGTGATACACCTGTGTTGGCTAAAATAGCCCTTGATATTGAAGCAAAACACACGCCCAATCTTACTGGAGTATGGCATTATGAAGATGTTCCAACTAAGTTATGGCCAATCACTAAATTAGATGATGTATGGAGCATTGGCTCTCGTACAGCCCATAAGCTCGAAGTCATGGGGATTCATTCAATGTACGATTTAGCGCATCAAGACCCTTACATGTTTAGAGCAAAGATGGGGTTAGTAGGTGAACAACTATTTGCCTTATCTTGGGGCATTGACCGAACTGATATGACAGAGGTAGTTGTCCCTAAAAGTAAGTCCTACAGTAACTCACAGGTATTACCTCGTGATTATAAGAAAAAAGAAGAAATTGAAATTGTGGTTCGTGAGATGGCAGACCAGGTTGCCACCAGAATACGGTCACATAAAAAACAAACCTGTCTTGTAAGTTTGTTTATTGGTTATTCCTTTGCGGAGAGTGAAAAACAGGGGTCTCATGGGTTTAGAAAACAACAGCGAATTGACCCCACAAATGACACCCGAAAGCTCATGTCAATTATGGTCGCGTTGTTTGAAAAACATTGGCAAGGCGAAGTGATTCGGAATATTGGCATTGATTATGGTGGCTTAATTGAAGACACTGGGGTACAACTTGATCTCTTTGAACAGCCAGAACGGTCGATTAAATCTAATAAGATAGACCAGGTGGTTGATGAAATTAGAAAACGTTTCGGTACAACAGCCTTAATGCGGGCCATGTCAAAAGAAGAAGGGGGTACGGCCATTAACCGTGCCAGCCTAGTAGGAGGGCACAATGGCGGAAACAGCTATGAATGATGAAGCCTTTAGTAAGATGATCAATAACTATTTTGATAATGATTATCGTGAACGAGGTAAGGTAAAATGGAACGGTTATTTTCTATCTGACCATACCTCAGCTTTAAAACGCGAAGCACAAGCGCAAAATACTGTCCCAGTTAAATTACCTAGTATGTCCTTAACAGCTTGTCAAACTATTTTACGACATGCCTCAGCTAACTATGAATTTGTCACGGTGCAACAAAATATTTCGGATGCGGATGGGAACCTAATACCTAACCTAACAGGCTTAGTAGATGGTTTCTCAGATTTGGGCGTCTATGTGCAAGATACCTATATTAAGTTTGAAAATATTAGAGCGGTGGTGAAAGAAGAATGAATCAAATTGATGCTGTCATTGAAGACATTAAAAAACTATTTAAAAAACAACCCAATACCATCTACGAGGTTAGAGTTGTTGATCAAATCTATTCTAAAAAGGTCAATATATTTTTTGAATACTATAAAATTGGGAAAGCAACTCACTCGCAACAAATAGCCCGTTTGGATGACTCTTATCGGGAACAGATTCCTGCCATCATGAAACAAATTCGTGACGAAACTGGTCTCACAGTCATTACAAACATTTAAAAAGAACTCTGTCTTTTATTCGGACAAAGTTCTTTTTTGTTAATTTTCTTGCTTTTGCTTGCGGAAGAATAAGCCAACCGTAGCCAACAACAAGGCTAGGATACCTGGCACAAACGATGAGGCTTGTGCAGAAGTCTTTGGTAGGTCAGAAGCGTCACTTTGTGTGTTTTTAGTGACTTTATCGTTGAATGTAGCTACTAGGTCTTTGGCGACCCCGTACTTTGCTGCGCTATCACTTGAATAAGTTCCTTTTAAGTCATTACTTAATTGTACGACTTGGCCAGAATTGTTGCCGCCAGCCTGGATTGTCTGACTTGGCTTTACAACAATTTTAGAAGGGTCAATTGAATCAAGATAGGCTTGGCTGTCTTTCTCAGCTTTCAACATTTCCTTTGCCTTAAGGGCAACTAGGTTTTGATACTCATTGTTCAACTGGGCTTTAAAATTAGCTAAAACGCTGGCAGAGTAAGCAGGGAATTGGTCAACTTCTACCTTTTGAGCAGCTAATAATGCCACGCGACCTTGTGCATGTTTTGCCATCAAATCAGTTAACTTTTGGGCTTCATTGGCTTTAAAGGCCACCAATTCATCAGCTAATTGATCTTTCAAGGCTTGTAGCTTTTGGGCTTCATTGGCTTTAAAGGCTTCAAATAACTTCTCATGACGTGCCTGACGCTCTGCTTCGGTTTCATCCTTTGCGGCTGCGTATTCGGTGTCATAAGTGGACTGCGCATCAGACAAGGCTGCATTGTACTTATCTAAAATACTTTGCAAGGTTGTTTGGTAAGTGGCATTGATGGTCTTAATGGTTGCGTCATGGTCTGATGTAATTTTTGCGGACAGGGTGGTGTAGTCACTATTTGCGTTTTTGACGGTATCGTCATGAATAGTTTGCGCATTGTTAACTTCGTAATCGCGCGTTGTTTTGTATTGGGCGACACTTGCGTTATAAGTAGCCAAATGACTTTGCGCTTCGTCAGTGTAAGTGGCATTAATCGTTGCTAACTTAGTCGCTAAGTCGGCATCATTTGCCTTAACACTACTTGCTAGTGTTGCTTGGTCAGTTGCTAACTTGTCTTTGGCATCAGAAGCAGCCTGATATTGTGCGGTTGTTGGATTGACGTTGGCGCGGTAGGTTGAAGCAAATGTTGGCGTTAACACAGCTGATTTACTTTCAACAGATTGGTCATCACTTGACTTAAAGAAGTCAAAAATACTGATGTAACTAAAGCCGTATCCAGAATCCTTTGGGTTTGTGTCAGGTTGCATGGCAAATCCCATGTACTGTGCATCATGGAAATTCAAACGATGTAGATTGCCGCTAGATGCATCAAAGTAGATCATATTAGTGATTGTGTTCAAGATTGATACTTTCAAAGTATTCATGGTGATTCGATTTGACTTTAGGGCCACACCCATATTTTCACCCGAGTAACGGAGACCATTGGATGCTGATTCACTTTTTAAATAAGCCAGTGCATCGGCGTTTGTGTTGGTGTGTGCAAATCCTATTTGTGAGTTCTCACGATTGTTGACATTATCCACGGTAACGTCTTGTGTACCTTGTGTCCAAACAATTGGGTCAAGTCCCTGAGACTTACGCCAACTGTTAATCAATGTTAATGCGTAATCAGCGAGTTCCTGTTGTTGTGCGGCTGTTAGCGTACCGTTAACCACTTCTGATGTATCTTTATCAAGAACATCATCATATAAATCGTACTTACCAGCATTATTATCCTGACTGGCATTGTACTTAGGCTCTACCAATTCGATTGGCAGATTTTCAGTTTGGTGAATCTTATTTTGCTCATCATAGGTGACACCATTATCAGTCAAGTTGTTACTAGGTGTTGCCACGTAAGGGGTATTGGCAATAATATCATCAACCACTTTTTGCTTGGCATCATAGTCAGCTTGAGAAGCATTTACTTGTTGCTGGTTAGCCTTGACAGTCGCATTGTTGTCGTGAGCACTTTGTGCTGTGGCAGTATCCGAATTCTTTTTGGCTAAGGAGTCACTATCAGCAGTTGTTTGTGTCGCTTTGGCATCCTTGTCAGCTGCGGCTTGCTTGGCATCAGCCACTGATTCAGCGTTGTTGACGGTATAATCAGCATCCGCAATTTTATCATCCCGCGTTTTTTCAGCAGCTTTTTCATCATTTGCAGCCTTAGTGTCAGCGGTGTCAGTGTCAGCTTTCTTGGTTGCTTCAGCTTGAGCCGTCTCATTTGCTTTATCAGTTTCAGCTTGCGTAACAGCATCATCTTTCTTTTTAGTGGCCTCATCACGCTGTGTTTGAGCAGAAATGGCAGGGTCAGCATCGAGTTTTGTTTGCTCATTCGCTGTATCGGTTTCTGACTGTTTTTCAGCATCAGTGACTGTTTGGGTTTGTTGGGCTTCCTTATCACTAATTGCATGTTCAGAATTGGCTTTTTGAGTGGCTTCTTGTTCAGCGGCCGTTTGATCATAAGTTGCTAGCTCATCGGCTTGTTTGGCAGGCAAATTTTCTTGTTGTTTTTGTAGGTCAGCTTCTTTTTGGGCCAGGGCTTTTTGATTATCAGCCTCTTTTTGAGCTAATTCAGCTTGTTGTTGCGCTTGTAAAGTTGTTAACTTGTCTTGCTCAGAGGCTTTAGCAGCATCAAATTGGGAAGATGGTGTTGTCGTCGCTTGAGCAGTATTAGTCGTGCTGTCAGAGTTGGTCGCTGTGACACTATCTGCACTAGCAAAAGGCACCGAAGCTAAGCTAAGAGTCGCAACAGCTAGTGTGGCACCAGCGGTGGTCATCAATTGCTTACCACTTTTGAATAATTTAGAACCTGTGTGTGTGTGTTTCATGATTAAATCCTCTTCTTTTTTCTCTCTCACGAGTTTTAAGTTTTAGTTACCTTGTTACGTGAAATGCTTCACGTTTAACAATGTTTTTATTATCTCCCAGTTGAACTGGAATTTCAAACCGTGTTTTGTATTTGTTGATATAACTTTAAAGCAAATCGTCTGACATTGGGTTGCCGCCAATACTGCCAATCAAGCGTTAGTTTCTTTTGGGTGGCCAGATTGTAGTCGTGTTTCACAAATGTGATATAGTTCGGTAATGCGCTAGGTGTTGTCCAGTCTTTGGCTAAGACAAATTGAGCCTTGCTGACAGCGATGAAAAACTTTGGCGGCGAGCTGGTAATCCCAATGACTTTAGCTAAACTAGCCATGATGACTTCGTTACCTAGATGCAAAGGGTAATGATACTTGCGCTTAGGGACAACCAACAGACTTTCTAAGAAACTTTGTTTCCAGCCTTTAGGGTTGAGCCTTTGTTCAACTTGAAATAGTCGTCTTAAGTCTTTTGAAGCCCGATAATAGCGCACATTGTTGGCACCACGGCCAGTATTAGGCATTAAAACAGCAATGTAATAGTTGGGTAAGTCATTTTTATTTTGACGCATATTTGTTTCTCCTAGGTGTGTGAGGTTCTTTTTGTCCATTTAACGTCATATACTTATGCAAGCGATCATTTGCTGCAATCTTTTCAAAACGAATTAAGGATTGAGTACTAATGCCAAACATTTGGGCTAACAGAACCTGACTGCGAATCGTACTCACGCTTGGGTTATGTCGTTTAGACAGTTCGTTGGCAATCTTTTTGGCTTTTAATGGGGTAGGTAAGGCATCTTTTCTTTGATGGTTATCTCGTCGATAAAGTTTTTCATACTGTGTGTAGTTCATAAAGATACCTTTCTGAGATTTTATATGATAGAATTAAAGTTATTGATGGCGTTAAACCCGTCAATACTCAATGTTGCTCTGGCCTAACGGTCAGGGTTTTTTTTCGGTCTTTTTTGGGTCTGGCTGATGTGATGAGATAAGTAACACAAGAACTAACAAGACAACAATAATGGTGACTAACGTTATGATCGTGAACAATTGATTAATACCAATCATTATAGCTAAGCCAATCAAAACAAATAAGGGAATATAAAAATACCAATAGCCAATCAGATGACCAATAAAGAGTATCAATAGGTATAGACAGAAACCAAGCAGATGACCAAACAACCAAAATAGAAATATGGCGAGTAAACACAATATGAATGTGAGCATAGTTGTTCTCCTTTAGGTTTTCTCAAAACAGAGGTGAAATAATTCATTTGTAACAGAATCTGCATTAAGCAGCATTTTGATGCCATAATGCGTCTTAACATAGGCATTGACCAGATAACCAAAGTACCAGTGGTGTCCGATTTCACTAAGCCCATCAGAGTGATCTAAAAGTAATCGTTTGACACGTCTTTGAATTCTTGGCCCGTATAAACCATCCAGGTACATTTCTTTGGCTAAAGTTGGATAGGTTGGCTGACCGTCTATCACCACCGTGGGCAGTGTAGGGTAGGTAGTTGTTTTCATCGTAAACTCCTTTTGTTTATTGATTATGTTTAATGAATCTTACTTTGGGCTTTTTAAAACTGTAGGTCGTCTTATCCAAAAGCATTTGAGCTTTGCGTTTCCGTTTCGCATCACGCCTTTGATTGATCTCTTTTTCTAGTTCCCGTTCCTGTTTAGTCAAACGACCCATGCGGTGTTGATAATAGGCACTCTCTTGAGAATTGATTCGCTTCCTGGCTTGTCTCAATGCCAGATGTTGTGCCCATTCCTCAGCAGTGTAGTGGGGTTGTGGTATTTTCTTATGGCTTTTTTTCGACATCTTTTGACTCCTTTTCAAGTGCAGCTTGTCGTTTAGTTAATATTTCCAAACATTCCGTGGCATTCACCGTTGATTCGCGGCTTAACATCACCAAAGTTTTGATACGCAAACGCCTTATTTTGAGCCGATTATCGGCAAACTGTCCCAATTGCGTCTTGAAAGAAGCATCGTCAATTGTTTCAGCTAGCTCTAAAAGGTGTTGATATTGTGTGCCCAACTGGGCTAGTTCGACATCAAGTAAATGATCCAAAGCCATTTCCAAAGATTCAAACGTTGCAATCGTTTGTTTAATTTCTTTCAATGCGGATGAACGCATTACGGCTTGTTTAATATCTTCGTGCGAATTTTTCATTATATTTACCTCGCGGTTTTCCTAAGCTGTTCAACCTATGCTTGACTTTTCTCCAAAGCGACCTTTTGAAGGCGAGTAAGGCTATCAGATAAAACCCAACCATCGTCAATATAACATAAATTATCGTGCCATGAATGACCATCAATAAGACATCAAGCGATATGATGCTGCCTGGTACAATTAATGCCGCTTTTGTTAGTCGTGTCATAAGTGTTCTCCTTGTTATGTACCACCAACCAAAACCATTTCCTGTCGGCCCTGCCTCGTGATTGGTGTGTTATTTCGTTTTGACGAAGAACATGGGGGTACAAGCAGCTCAGAATACAAGGGTGAGCGTAGCGAATTTACGAAGCCCTTTTATTCTGTGCTAGTGCTTGTTGCTGTGGTATCACCACCACAGCTTACAAGTCACTGGTTGTGGCACAATGTTTGACTCAAAGCGAAGTGGCACCCAAGAGCTTGGCAGGAGAGCGCAGCGTGTTAGATCCCGCTTGCGGGTCTGGGTAACACGGTAAAAAGAGTTTCACCGTTCATCATCTTCATGCGCAATGTTAATCACACCGACTATGTAATATAAAACATAGACGAGTATGGCAATTAGCATGAGAAGTTTGAAAACAAATACACCCATAAACACACGCTCCATTCTGTTATTAAAAGGCTTCGTAGTCTGTTTCTTCTTGTTGATATTCGGCACAAATTTCACGTAAATCTAAATCATCTGCTCCTAAAATCACTTTTTCATCAAAATAGTGCCGTTTACCAATTGCAACGGCTTGTTGCAATTTTTGCTCATCAGTCAGGCTATCAGGAACATCAACTGACACACTGCGTACCAGTGTTTCCATATATCTAATGGTAACAATTGCCATATTATTCTCCTTTTTTTAAATGTCATTTGGCTATCTATCTGGGTACATGATATTATTCAATGTGTCATAATAATCATTTGTGCCTGTAATTGACTTATCGACCTCATGTATTAAGTCATCAACATTAGCTAGAAAATTGATAACATCAAAATCAAAATATTCCTCAAACAAGTTACTAATTTCTTTATCTTCACACAGTGGTAAAGAAAATCGAATGTTATCAATGTCATTTTTAATTATGTGAACTTGTACCGCTTTTATATCAAGTAATGCGTCCTTTAATTTCGGTAAACTTCGAGTAAGACCATATAAACCGGTATGCAGATTTTTCTTGGCTCTGTCATCAGTAAAGCTCATTTTAATTCTCCTTATTTGAGTGTCCTAAAAGTGATATGTTTGCCATTACCTAATTCTTGCAAAATAAATGTGCTTAAGCGTAGCGCTTCATCATCAGATAAATCAATCTCACCATTGTCATTACTGCCAAATTCGCTTATTTCATGTTCGTTCCCGCCCTCTGATTGTTCAACCGACCATGAGAAGTAACTGATAGCAATATCTTGAATGGGTTCATTAGTCATGGTCTTGCTCCTGTTGGTTATCCATGTAATAGGTCATACCGTTTTCTTCAACTTGATTGAACATTTGTACAAAGTCTTTATCAAGCATATTCTTTCGCTTATTTAGCTCAAATTGCGACCATGTAAACTCCATAGCTTGATATTGACTTGCTTTGATACTACTTGGCTTAACACTCGTATCAAGGCAGAGCATGGCTTGATAAAACAATTTTGGGCTTTCTTTTTGCAAGGCTTGCAAGGTATTAAAAATAGTGGCAACTAGTGAGACACTAACACTAGCTTCAACCATTTCCTCAAAGCCCTTGCTTAACTGCTTTTTGTAATGACTAACAGGCACTTTTGTCTCGTTGTAGTTGAACGTCATATCAGTAATAGTCTGTGCCATTTTGGCAAGGGGTAACTTTGCAAAATCATCATAGAATTGTTTTGTCATTTGTCTTCTCCTCCTACACTTAAATTAACCAATTTGATATCTTGACCGTATTTTTGTATTAAGTCATTTTTGGTATCTGCTAAAATATATGAATCAGAACGTTCCTTACCATATATTTCAAAGAAAACTGGATAACCGCCTTTTTGTACAATATCCTTGTCTGTTGAAGCGTAACGTCTGATACTACCATAAGGTAATCGTTCGAGTTTGTAATAAATAGTTGTTGTCATAAAGTGACCCTTTCCTGACGGCTGATGTGTCGTCTTTTTAATTCTTATTGCGTTGTGAACGGACAAACTAGAACAGGCTAGGGCGGGTTTGCAAAGCTCGCGTAGCGACCCGTAGGGCTAGGCCTTGCAAATTTAGCCCCAAATCTTTGGACTTTAGTCCTTAGATTTGCTTAGCTTGTTAAAGTTTTGGTAGTCACAAAAGCAAGAATGAAACAGACAAAACAGCCAGCAGGGAACACAAAAGCCATCAATTGTGCAACGAGTGATCGTTAAGCAATTGATGGCTTTCTTTGAACCCCCAAGCGTCTTGATTGGTGTGGTATTCAACCACGCCTGTCAAGATGGTGATGAGGGGGACTGGGGGATAGCAAACAGATAGTAAACACTATCTGTCTTTGATTAAAAACATGAATAGCCAGCATGACTGCACAATTCACTCATTTCATCATTGTTGAAATTCATTTGTTCAACTTCATCAAACGCTTCGCTTGAATATGCTCTGAGTATCCGCCACATCAGAATTTTTGCGACCGTATCATTATCATAAAATTCGACTAATTTAACTAGGTTACTAGCTTGGCTATCAATGATACATAAGCGTTTTGTCCATTGTGAAGTCATCGTGGTGGTTGTCTCGCCGAAACGAAACAATCTTTTTCTTGGATAATAGGCCAATAAATATCTAGATGGCTTAAAATAATTGTGATAAACAAGGTGCTCCAACTGCCAATCTTCCTGAGCTGGCAGCCAAATATTCTGATAGTAAACTCTGATTTGTTGTGCAACATTTAAAAAATCGGCAAATCGAACAGGCATTTTGTGATAAAAAGCCTCGAACAACAAACTGTAAGGATAGTCTGATGAAATCACTTTCTCATAGTTTTCATTGGCATATACCTTCAAAAGTCTTTTATCTTCTTGTGACAAGCGTTTGCTCTTGTCAGTGTCTCGCTTTAAGTCATGCCAGAGGTCTTTTTCAAAGACATCTATTAGTATTTGATAGGCTTTTTTCTGCTTTGCTACTTTGTCCATTTATTGCCACCATTCCGTATAAAATAATTGTTCGTTTTCACGGTCATAATCAAAATTGTTTTTAAGAATCTGTAACGTATCCTTTAACTCATCAAAATAATCAGTATCATAATCGCTACTTCCAAAGGAAAATCCTAAACTAGTCGGCAATAGACTTGGAGCAAGTTCCTTATCTGCCAAAACTTGCTCAATATCACTAATCAAGACATCAATATCATCATCAGTCAATGCGATTTTTAATTGTTCATCAGGCTTTTGGTCAAATCGTGTCACAAACCATTCTCGAATTTGGTTCGCTTTTCGCCAATAAATCATTAGCCGTTTTTCACCAGTATGTTTGTTTTCTGCTTTTAGAAACATATCTAATCCCATGTTGTTCTCCTTATGCTAGTAGTTGGTAATTTTCGGTTGTTGACATGGGGTTTTCCCACTCATCAACGCCACTTGCGATAAAAGCATTTAACAGTGAAAGGGCTTGTTCCTCATAATCATTTAGCGGACGCATTTTCAAAGCTGTCAATCTGCCTAAACCACTATCCAAAACTTGGTAACCATTCATTTTGCTAAACAAACTTATTTGATGTGCTGTGCCTTCTGTAAACCGCACAACAATCTGCCAATGTTGTTTACCTGCAATTGTGCCAAAGGCAGGCATAATCTTTGCTGTCAGATTTTTGCCACTTTTTGTTTGCGCAGTGAAACCAGTGGCAGTTATCTTTTGCGTTCCCTTTTTGTTGAGGGGCATTGTGTACTCAAATGTTTCCATAAAAACCTACTTTCCTGACGGCTGATGTGTCGTCTTTTTTATTCTTATTGCGTTGTGAACGGACAAACTAGAACAGGCTAGGGCGGGTTTGCAAAGCTCGCGTAGCGACCCGTAGGGCTTGGCCTTGCAAATTTAGCCCCAAATCTTTGGACTTTAGTCCTTAGATTTGATTAGCTTGTTAAAGTTTTGGTAGTCACAAAAGCAAGAATGAAACAGACAAAACAGCCAGCAGGGAACACAAAAGCCATCAATCGTGCAACGAGTAATCGTTAAACAATTGATGGCTTTCTTTGAACCCCCAAGCGTCTTGATTGGTGTGGTATTTAACCACGCCTGTCAAGATGCTGATGTGGGGGACTGGGGGAGTTATTTTTGAAATTAATGCCGTGTCTGGTGTTTGATCTTTGGCTTATTTTTATTTTTCAACAATAGCACTGAAATCATGGTAAGCAGTAAAACAGGATTTAACAGATACAGATTGTGTGTGACCAAATAAATACCCAAAAGCACTAGCGTTACAAAATAACAAAATAAAGCTAATTTTAGTTTAAATAAAAAGTTCGAATAATTCATATAGGCCTCCTTTTTGTTGAATGCCAGAAAATTAAGTGAATATCTCACTTGTTACTGCCATTATACCATTTCAATATCACGTTACTTAGCGGCAAATGCTTCTTGCTGGAATAACTTACTTTTTTTTGTTCCACTTTTTGTGGAATTTTTAAAACTTGTTATATTAAGCCTGTATTCAATACAAAACAAACAAAAGGGAGTCAATTATGGCTAAAAAAACAATCAGTGAACAAATTAAAGAAGCAACGCTTCGGTTGGCAGAACTTGACCAACAAATCAAAACCATTCAAGAAGACAAACGACACATTAAGCAAGAAATAAAAGTGCTTAACGATCAAATGGTGGCGGAACTGGGACGTAAATTATTAGACAAGTTAGATTTAAAAGATGCTGATGCAACCAATATTGAAGCCGCCTTTAAACAACTTGATAACTTGCCACTAGAACCAACAGGAGAAAAGCCATATGTCAATGACTAAAGCAGAACGTCAACAATTAAAAAAACTGCCCATTCAAGGCTATTGTGACTGGAAAAATATTCCATATTCAAAGCCTTCGCCAGCCGAACTGCGCATGGTTGATCATGATAGTTTGGTAGTACGTACACAAAAAAACTTATTCGTTTGGAACTCCACTGGTATTAGAGGTGATTTAGTTGATTTCATTCACTATTATGAACTGGGTAAAAATGATGGTGATAGTAAAGGTGAAGCCATCCGCCATCAACTAGCCTATGCCAGATACGTGAAAGGCGCTGATATTGATCTTGATAAACTCTATCAAAACGATCAACCAGCCTACCATTTTGATTACAAGGACGTTTTCCGCACACCAGAGACATCCGTTGCCAAAGATTATTTAGTCAATCAACGACAACTCGACCCAAATTTCGTGGATAGACTCATTCAACGCGGTGAGGTGGCACAGGGGAGTAAGTATCATGAAAATGATAAATTGCAACAGAATCCAGTGATTTTCCCGTGGAAAGATGTTAACGGTAAAATTGTTGGCGCTGACCGTCAAGGTACTGAAACAGATTTTGAACACTATGCCAAGCGTGGCACTTCAAAAAAGATTGCCCGTGGCAGTGATGTCACAACTGGCTACAATCTATCATTCGGTAAGGGAGATCAAACCTTAGTGCTATTTGAAAGCCCCATTGATTTATTGAGTTACGCCCAACAGAATCATCAAGATTTAATTCAAAATAATGCTACCCTATTGTCAATCTCAGGCACTGATGCCAAACGTGGGCTGCATTATCTCAATGCTGCCATTACAGAGAAAAATGCGCAGTTTAAGCATCTTATCGTCGCCTTTGATAATGACCGTGCGGGCTTTCAAGCCGCAGATTTTTATGAACGCCATCCATTACAAAATCCTAATACGAAGCAAGCCATCACCGTTGAGCGTCAAATTCCTCTCAAAGGAAAGGACTGGAACGAACAATTAAAGGCTGGTGTGACAGGCAAGCAAAGCATGACAATGGCAGATAGTACCAAACGATTAGACGCACTCGAAGAGATTGCCGCACAAGAAAGTCAAGCTAACCCCTTTGATGTGAAAGATAACCACGTCAGTGCTATACCTGCAAAAAGAACTGAGCCAACAAGTAGTTCCAAAAAGCCAGTGAAACGAACCAAAGCGCAGCGTCGTCAAGAAAACGCACAAAGAAATAAAGCCATCATGGCTGAAGCTGTCGCTAAGGTGAAACAATACCATGATGATCCGAAAGCCTTGAAAGCATTACTAGACTTTACCGCAACAGGCCTTAACTATTCGGCTAGAAATTCCATGCTGATTCATTTACAACGTGAAGATGCCACATTGGTGAAAGGGTACAACCAATGGCACGCCAATGGCATTCAAGTGAATAAAGGCGAAAAGGGTATCAAAATCTATGGTGCGCCTGTTGATCTAAAAACCATCATCAAACCAAATGGTGAAAAAGTATTCTGGCGTGATGCCACCCCTGAACAACAAAATCTAGCTAATAACAATCAATTAGAGGTTAAAACCATTAAACACTATCCAGTGGAAACGGTGTTTGATGTCAAACAGACCAATGCCACACAAAAACAATTGCCAAAATTGTTACCTAATCGGCCAATTGATTTAGCAACTGACAATAGTCCGATTCATCTCGATAATGCCTACAAGGCGTTACTTAATTACGCTAAGCTAATGAAAGTGCCAGTTTATGATCAGGGCGCAGACGAAATATTGGCAAAGGAACGGATGTCATGGCAAGGACAAGCAAAAGGTGTTTTTAGGCAATCTAAAAGTGATCCAACCAATAAGCACATCTTATTGCGTAGTGACCTAACCCCCACAGATAAAATTCAAACGTTAGCGCATGAGGTAGCCCACGCTAAACTCCACGGGCTTCAAAGTAAAAATAACTGGTCTACTGCAATAAAAGAAACACAGGCCGAACTCTCTAGCTATGTGGTCACAAAAAGCTTAGGGATTGAGCCAGGTGAACAAAGCATCCGTTATATTGCTGGCTGGTCGGATAAATTGAAAAAACTAGCTGGCGTGGACACTGGCAAGATTTTGAATCAAGCCTTGCAAGCTAGTACGGATGTCACATCCTATTTGTCTAAAAACCTCAATCTAGGGGTCAAAAGGCAGGTGACAACCAAAAAATTTCAAAGTAATGCTCAGTTAGCCGTTGTGCAAGAGAGTGCTCAAAATACAAATCAAATGACAAACACAATGAGGAGATAAAAATGACTCAAATAAAAGAACTAACAGGTTTTGTGACTGCGATTACCAATACGCCTGGGGTGATGATTCTAACTTTTCAAGAAAGTAAAACGCAACACGTTTTAGCACTTACCTTACCTACTGACCGCATCACAGAAGCCTTTCCAGCAGGTGAACCGGATATGGGTATCGAACTTGTAGCGATAGTAACTGAAGAAGGGGAAAACATCATGCTACAAAGTCTTTACAACCCTGATGGTGACTTTATTGCCGCAGATGAAATGTCTGAATGGCGTGGCTTAGATGCCGATGAAACCAACATGGCTGCCATCGACATTTATGACAAATTGACAGCCCAGCGTGAAGCCTTATTGCAGAGTGTGACCTTAAGCCCTGAAGATTTAGATGAATTGGCTAAAGAACATGATCAAGATAGGATTAATCCACAAGCCGAGACAAACTATGGCAATCCAGTCACAGGACAGGAGGGGTAAATGATTGAACTTAACACGGCTACACCCTACCTTGACCAATATGGCAAAGATATATCTGAACAGATTGCCTTAGACCCAGAAAAATACCGGGCTTTTGAACGAGAAGGTATTACAAATCGAATGATGGTGTCATTATTGAAACAAATTCAAAATGCCCCCCTGTTAGTGGGTGAAGCAGGTGTGGGTAAAACCGCTATCGTTGAGGATTTAGCCCGAGAATTACTAGTGTCAAACGTCCCTGAATTAAAAGGCAAACATATCATTCAAATCAGTTTAGCCAACTTGATGAAAAGCAGTGATGGTGAGTCGTTTGCTTTCAAGTTTCAAGCTGTTTTAGAGGAACTGATGGCAAACAAAAAGACCATGATTGCCTTTATTGATGAAATTCATCAAATCGTGGGCACTGGTGCAGAGAGCAATCACAGTGCTTTGGATGCAGGTAATATCCTTAAACCCGCTCTAAGTCGTGATGACCTGCAAATCATTGGGGCGACCACCACCAAAGAGTTTCATGAATATATTGCCCAAGATGGGGCGTTAATGCGTCGTTTTGACCTCGTTGAAGTCCCAGAATTAAGTTATGTCCAAACACAACGCGTATTGGAAAAGATTGTGCCCCGTATGGCAAAAGATATGACCGTGGCGCCTGACGTGCAAGATCACATTATGCAATTAGCCAATCGCTATATGACGGATCGTTTCTTTCCTGAAAAAGCCATTATGTTACTTGATGGTGCCATCAGTTTAGCTAAATTAAAAGGCTTATCTGCTGTCACAACTGATGAAGTCACCGACATTATTCATGATGACTATCATGTGCCAAAATACGTGATTAATCAGACTATCGATGAACGTCTAATGAATTTATCAGCAGGACTACAAAAAAGAATTATCGGCCAACAAAAAGCGATTGACAAGATAACCCTCAAAATTACTAATCGTGAAGCAGGGCTAGGGGATAATTCAAAACCAGAGTCTTTCCTTTTCTTAGGGCCAACTGGTGTCGGTAAAACCGAAACAGCTAACCAATTAGCCATCTT
>JAATLQ010037046.1:30371-46679 GCA_013421005.1 Heliconius erato x Heliconius himera | reverse complement strand
TATGAATTCCCTAGGGTAAAATCTACTTTGGCACGTCGTAGTTATGAATTTATAGCCCCAATATTATATAGTGTGGCTGACAAAATTTTATCTATAAAAACATGCAATAAATACTCTGCCAAGATGAAAATTATAGAATGGCTAAAGACACTAGATTACACGAACACTGAAGATTTGATGATGATACAAAAATAGAACAGAAAATATATATTATATAGTATTTGACACACACATGCACATACAAACACGCACACACACATACACACACACACGCATACTCACACACAACACACACACACACAAATCACACACCTTTACTTATTATATTCTTAGTTTTTATTTCATTATTATTATCCTATATATTTTTTTTTTTTTTTTTGGCTCGCGACAATAATATAAGCTTATGTTTAAAACAGGGAAGTCACTAGCTTCTAAAACACAGTTTATGCTTATTTAGGAGTTAGTAGCCCATAAAATGTATAATTATGAATGTTGTCAATAAAAATACTTTTTATTTTTTTATTTATTTATTTATTTATCACTTATTCTTTTTTCTCAGTTATTTGTCAAATATTCATATCCTAAGTGGAGATCGAATCCACAACCAATGCGTTTGCAGTCAGACGTTGCCCCACAACTGAAATAGTATGGAAGAATGGGAATATTCAAATTATTTTCATTTCCACTTAAGGACAAAGCGCGACGCTGATTTCTACCAATCAAGACGCAATGTCTCGAAAATAAAAGGAGGAAAATGAGAAACAGAGTGTCATCATGTGGGAAAACGCTTGAAGCTATATAAAAAAAATACTCAATATTCTGGAAAAATGGGTTATTTTCGTACACTCACTCTTTAAAACATACACTCAGTGTGTCTATCGCTTATATGCTCTTTTACATGCTGGTCCTATAAATATAGTTTTAACTCCTTTTATAAGTAACTATAACATATTTATTTAAATTTATAGAAACAAAAAACAAAAAAATAAAGACAAGAACTTGGTCATATTTGTTATTACAAATATATTATTTATTTACTTGTGTGTCACAACCTGATAGACCAGTAAACACTTTTGCCAAATCTGGTTGAACTGGTTTTTGTGATGGCTGTCTTCAACGATTACGCTTGTTATGACCATGAAACAGAAGCAATCTTTAGAATTAGTTAAAACTTAATTTATTTTGCTTCTATTAACAAATCATATTATTATTCAAATCAAATCAAATCAAATCAGCTTCACGCTATATCCCGCACACAGCAGAGTAGGCAGAGGGAACTTAGTGTTAAGGTACTCCGTTCCCCACTTTCTGCCGAATTCTGGAGGCATTGCGTGTTGAGGGGCAGAACTCAACGCCGCGCTTAACCTCGACACCAGAGCGAAGAAATGGAAACATAAATTTAAGTAAATATTTCATCTCCTCGACTGGGGATCGAACCCACAACCAGTCGGTTTTACAGTCACACTTCGTGCCGCTGCGCCACGACTGGCCTCATATTATTATTATTTTCTTTTATTTTAGTAGTAGCGACACGTAAGTTATACAGATATCAATTTTGTATGTATAATGTATATTTAAGTGTACTTGTACGTAAGATGTCATAAAATGCATTAAATTACATTGAATCCCAATAATTAAATGCGTTTTTGGATGTAATCCGCAAATATATACCTAAGTAAAAAAGAATCTTGTCACTTCACTCTTGTTTCGCATGTAAGCTAATACAATTTTATAACAAACTAGTGACTGCAGCAACTTAAATTGCGTAGACTTCATGGCTTTTGCACAGAGAACCTGGTATACAAGACCCAGTTTTCCGTCTCAGTCTCCGTTTTCAAAATTAAAGTCACTGCGTGTTGAATTGCAACTGAACGCTACGCTTTGTATTACGGCCTTCCGAGAGTAGGGAAACAAAAACCGTTTAAAAATTATCATATTTTTTTTACCTGAGTGGATATCAGCTATAACCATCGCAATTAGATATAATAAAACACTGTACTAATTAAAACAATAATTTCATAAAAATAGTAACAGAATAAATAAGTAGACGAATCTATGATATTTTTTATTATTATCTGTCTGCTTGTACACTACTTTCTGATTTACTAGACGGATTTGAATGAAATTTTTGTGAATGAAGCATTTACCATTAACATAATATAAAAGTTGAATATCTGGAATATCTGATGAGCTATTATAATAGCACAGCTAAATCAGGCTGGTCGTGGCGCAGCGGCACGAAGTGTGACTGTAACACCGCCTGGTTGTGGGTTCGATCCCCACTCGAGGAGATGAAATATTTACTTAAATTTATATTTCCATTTCTTCGCTCTGGTGTCGAGGCTAAGCGCGGCGTTGAGCTCTGCCACTCAACACGCAATGCCTCCAGAATTCGGCAGAAAGTGGGGAACGGAGTGTCTTAACACTAGGTTCCCTCTGCCTACCCTGCTGTGTGCGAGATACAGCGTGAAGCTGATTTTATTTAAATTATAATAAATAAAGCCGCGTATAATGAATGATACAACGTAATTGCAATGATTATGAGTTTGTTATCCACTAAAGTATTTTTTTTTTTTTTATTTTTCCTTTCTTGTAATACAAAGTATAGTTGAATTGAAACTCAACAAGCAGTGACTCGAGTGAAATAAAAATAAAGATATTAGTTATTATTCTAACTACATGTCTCAACTTTGTAAGGCTTCTTTAGAATTGGGCAGGTACCTATATGGATTACCTACAAAATACAATTCAATTATTTTACAGTATGTCATTATCATTAGGCCAGTATCGAAGCAAGCAATTCCTATGCCGTGCTTTGCCATATTATATAGGCAAAAGAGGGAAGCAGAAAAAATTACATAGGTCTATCTATGTATTATAATATATTAATACATATATAATAATATAATATCCACCTTTGAAAAAAAAATTAAAAAAATGATCTTAAACTGCTATTTATGGAAAATCCAAACGTTTCTCGAGTATCGGTTGCCCCACGACCACGTATTGCACTCACCTTCACATTGACACACATATTACGATAGGCGTATAGAGAGGTACAGTGAAACGGTGACGTTATGCAATTTCAGTGTATAGTCATATGTACATTGTATGTATGTATGTATGTATGTATGTATGTATGTATGTATGTATGTATGTACTTACTATTTTCTTAACAAATGAATGCTAATCAAATTGAAAGATCAATATGATGGGTTCAAATTCGAAATACAAGTAGATACGTACAGGATAAGCGAGAACAAAGTAGATAATTTATTCTTATCTCGTAGTATATTTCTGCGTGTACAAAATATATGAACAAATCAAAAGTATGTAAATCAAAGGAAATTGTGATATTTAATATGTGAAACGTCTAGAAATATCTATCTAATTTATTGAATTGTATAAGCATTGTTGGATATATTTAAAAGACGAAATACATCCGTATTATCATAAAACCGATGGTTTTAAAATTGGGCGGAAAGAAGGGAACGGAGTGTCTTAACTCAAGGTCCTCTCTGTCGTCTCTGTAAACGTATAGTGGGTAAAGCGAATTAGCAATAGCAATTAACCAGGACAAGTTACTAATAAGCGAATTTAATTATGATAACCGAATGCGGTATTTTGACATTTAAAAATAATTATACTATTAAAGGTCTGTCTAAGTTTTCTAACATAACACTTACGTAAGGTAAGCCATGTAGCTTTCTTTAGGGATAAAGTTACATAAGCAGTTTAGTTAACAGCTTAAATATAATTGAATGTCCGTAATAAAAACGAGTAAGTATATATGAACCAGTCGTAGTGGAGGGACAGAAGTGTGTGATTGGTTGTGGGTTCGATCCCCACTCGAGGAAACGAAATATTTATTTACCCGGATACAGCATTAAGCTGATTTAAAGAATGTACTAGATTGAAGCCGACGGGGCGCAGTGGTACAAGTGTGCGACTGTAAACATGACGGTTGTGGGTTTCATGCCCACTCGAGAGAATGAAGTATTTAATATATTCATTGCTTCGCTTAAGTCATATTTTATTTATTTAAAAAATATATATTTAAATAAAATACAATTTTCTTTCCTACATCAAATGGAATGAATTCACGGTATTATATGCATTTTTTAATTGATATTGCAACAATGCAATAAATTATACAATTATTTTTAATAGACGCTATTATGAGTACATAATCGAAGTATTTCAATGAAGTGTAGAACAAGTGAAGAATAATCGGGACAACATTAAACATTGAAAGTGAATGCATAAAAATAGAATAAAAGCACGTATAAATTCAAAATATTAACCAAATTGAGTTGTGCCTCATTATATATTGTTATAATTCAATTCCAGATATCACTCACTCTCATTGAGGAGTTATCCATGATTAATTATCAAATTTTTCAAAAAAATTTCCTAATCAAATGCACTATAAAATATGTAATTTAACTTTTTCTAAATTATCCAGTAGCAATAATTACTAGAATCAAATCACGCAATATAACATTTTATATTTTCTATTGCAGATATTTATATTTTCTATTGTATTGTTTAATTTTTTAACAAAGCATCGTTTTTTTTATTAAATTCAATGTGAAGAAGTCTCGTTTTTATTGGACTTCTTTCTTTATATTGCAATTGAAAATTTAATGCTCTAAAGTTTTTTTTAAGTAGGTACCTCATTACTTTTTAATTGATCGAAAAATGAAGAACCCAATGCTTTAACATCATGTTTGGTGTTATGCGGGGAAAAGCGCGAATCTTAAGAATGCTAATTAGTACATATTCAAAATATAAAACTTTACAAAATTAAACTTTGAAAAATGTCTTGTGAACTCACAAGACATTTTTTATTACACGAACATGTATGAGTCAAATAATTAAGACATTTTTAATATATTTACTTAATTTTATAAAATAATACAATATTAATAAACATTTATTGTATTTTATCATTGCAATCTAGAAATTTCTACTTACTCAAAACACAGAACTTTCTTCTTTCCAGATTGTACCATGGACACGTTGAACCACATAACACTAAGCTTAAACTTAAATAGCTGAGACCTATCGAAAACACACTATTTGATATATACAACTATAAAACGTTGTAGACTCAAAGAAGCGTGCGGCGTCTAAGCCAGACTTTCACTAATGCATGTTGCAGGTGCAGTTGCATAATTGGAGGAAGTTTCGAAAAACTGCAGGCGTCCTGCGTGTGTATCCTTCCCTAATTCCGTTAATATCGATATGTATAGTAAGAATTATTATTTATTTATGTACTTGTATGTTGCTTGTATTTTAAATAATATAAATCTACTTTTTGCAATACAAAATTGACTTAAAATGAAATAATCATTTTATTTATAAAAAAAAATCAGCTTCACGCTGTATCCCGCACACAGCAGGGTAGGCAGAGGGAACCTAGTGTTATGAACACTCCGTTCCCCACTTTCTACCGAATTCTGGAGGCATTGCGTGTTGAGTGGCAGAACTCAACGCCGCGCTTAACCTCGACACCAGAGCGAAGAAATGGAAATATAAATTTAAGTAAATATTTCATCTCCTCGAGTGGGGATCGAACCCATAACCAGTCGGTTTTACAGTCACACTTCGTGCCGCTGCGCCACGACGTGCCTCATTTTATTTTTTAAGATGATATATAATAATGTCGAGTCGAGTCGAGTACCAATATCTAGTGGAAGCCGCTGTATTGAAATTGGATAGTGTATGGTAAATGTGCAATAGTTGTATATTCAATTGGTTCGATTTCAAGTGGGGACTTGGTACAGTACCATATATACCAGTCTACCACAAACAAATCTGGACAAACTAATGTTCATTAATCTAGTAGTGACGTACAGTTTTTGTAACGTTAGTACTGATGTGAGGCCTGAAAGACCACGTATATTATTATGTCGATTTTTTAAAAAAAAATATGAGTAACTTTTTTTCCTTGTGCAATAATAAAACGTGCTTAAAGAAAAATTAAGTAAAGAAAGAAAATCTACTTTATTAAATATTTCAAAATAGCACTACAATAAAATGTTTGGCTTGAATTTCGAAAAATCAGACTGTTTAATTAAAACAACAACAAAACACGAAAAATACTTCTTTCAAAATAACAAAAAATAGTATTACTGACCTGCAACGAATATGTATAACTCTAAGAAAAAAATAGTTGTAGGATAAGTTCCTACAAAAAAATAGTTGTAGGATATACAACTATAGGATAGATAGGATAACCTCCTGAAAAAGGAAATGTCCACAGTCCAACTACATCCTAATAAACGTCATTTTTGCACGAACAGCATCTAGCTGTCGACTTTCTTTTGAGTTTATGTTGGCACATGTTTCAGGCTTATTTATATATAGGCACTGACCATATAGCTACCTATAAGCGGAGATTGCTATTTTGTGGGGAAAGGGGTAAACTAGAAATGAAAAACCCGTCGGTACTTAAAGGTTAACCTTTCTCTTTCCGTGCTCAGCGCATATTTATTTGATACTGGCCGCTGTCAGTAATCCTATAATTAAAATGAATTATAAAAATCCTGCTAATTATGTTATCAGAAACAATTATAATTCCACTAGCGACCCGTTCGCAGCTTCATCCGCTAATTACATAATAATTAATGTACTAATCTGCACTACTTTCGTTTTCTAATAAACACAATATATTCAAGATTACAATATATTGTAATCTTTTCTAGAAATGCCAATATCTAGTAGTAAATAATAAGAGATCTGATATTATCGACATATGAACGACAAGTATTTTTTTCTTTATACAAATAAAGCCTTGTAATGTGGTTTGTGGTATACCTACAATCTATACGCAGTATTCCTTACATTTCTCAATACATCGGTGTAATCGCACTGTTAAGTTTGTAGATGTACTGTGGCGTAACCGACGGCGTAACAGATCATTAGAGACTTGTATGAATGAGCTAAACTGACTGTTACGTTAAGCGCTAACATACTCGTACATAATTCGTTCTCATTTTATTGCTAAGAAAAGTGAGAATTAGAAGATACAGCTCTCTCAGATGTGGTGCTGAAGAAGGATGCTTGGAGGGTCTTGGTCTGAAGTCAGAAACAACGAGTCCATTCTCCGAGAACTCGCCATTAAACAACGTTTGTCCTCCATCGTTTAATAACTCATTCTGACTTTCTTCGGACATATTTCTCGAAAAGGAGATTTCTATGCAACGACACGTAGTTCAGGGAAGAGTTGGAGGCAGCAGTCCACGCGATAGACCGACCAAGTGAACACTGCCCTCAATGGCCTCCCTACGAGTACACCAGGCAGGCAGCCATCCGCGTAGAATGGCGTCGGACCTTTAAAACGACAATCACGACCGCTCTGTCAAGGGCGAAACGACGAAGAAAAGGAATAACAATTTAAGGATGAATCTGCTTAGAGAAATTAAAAGAACTGATTGCAGAAGAGACAGAGAAGTTTAAGTGTTTTTGTTGTTTTTTCTTATTTTCACGATTAATAGCCGAGGCCGGTTGAGGCCGGTCGTGGCGCAGCGGCACGAGGTGTGACTGCAAAACCGACTGGTTGTGGGTTCGAATCCCACTCGAGGAGATGAAATATTTACTTAAATTTATATTTCCATTTCTTCGCTCTGGTGTCGAGGTTAAGCGCGGCGTTGAGTTCTGCCACTCAACACGCAATGCCTCCAGAATTCGGCAGAAAGTGGGGAACGGAGTGTCTTTACACTAGGTTCCCTCTGCCTACCCTGCTGTGTGCGGGATACAGCGTGAAGCTAATTTAATTTAATTTTTTACGATTAATAGGTACCGGGGATAGTCAGAAAGAAAGGAGTGCCCAACGGTACGTTAACATGAAGTTATGAATGTAATTTTTTTACCATTACTGAGATTATGTGTACAGTGAGACACGCAAACGGAACATATACTGAAATCATACCCGGAACAATTAAAAAATATAAATAAAATGAAGGGCATTTGTTAGTCTAAATACACAACCATAAGGAAAAGATTTCTAAAAGATTGCAATTCAGCTCGTTACATTATCTTTTTTGGTTGTTCTCTGCCTATTAGCGATATATAACTGAAAATACAAGACTAAATTATCATGAATATTATTTTATAATAATAATATTAATTATAAAATTATTTTCATGAACTTTTTAACAAAAAAAATCATTTTTTAATGAATACTTTACCTATAGAAAGTTTAATGAATGAATATTTTTACAATAAATTCTTATTTTTTATTACGTTAATAAAGTGTTTTCCACACTTGATTAGATAGATTTTTTTTTCTTTTTAATTATAAGATAATATTAATATTAGATAAATTTAATATGTAAGAAAAATTATACAAAAAATGTACCTACTATAAAATTTATTACCACGGAAGTAATTATTAAAAACTCTAAAGGTCGTGTCCGTATAACTTTATAAAAAAATAAATAAATCAAAAATATATATGTATAACTTTATCTTTAATGTATTTTCAAGTGTTGAATGATTTTAATAAATTTACAGCTTCACGCTATATCCCGCACACAGTAGAATAGGCAGAGGGAACCTAGTGTTAAGACACTCCGTTCCCCACTTTCCTTCGAATTTTGGAGACATTACGTGTTGAGTGGCGGAATTCAACGCCGCGCTGTGCCTCGTTACTAGAGCGAGGAAATGAAAATATATAATTGATTCATTCCCCCGAAATATATAATTGCTTGAATGTAACCCACGACCGACGCGTTTACAGTCGCACACATGTGCCTGTGCGACGACGGCCTCAAATTGTATAATTCATATACAATCAGTATTTGATTGATATTTTATACAGTAATGAATTTTGATAAAACGCGATGGTTATGAGTTCAATTCCTTTGATTACGTAACTTAGTTTCATTTTTCCGACCGCTCGTAAGATATTGCGGCGTTAGGCTCCACAACTTGAAACATTCTCAAAATTGAGCAACAGTGGCTCTACACAAAATACCATGTCTATCCTTTTACATGCGAGAAGTGCGTGAAGCGAAATAATAATGTGTTTATAAAAATTGAACACGTGACCTTCGATATAATTTACGCCAATCAATAGTACCTAGTTACGCCACTACAGTAGTTATTGTAGTGACGTATAACTTTTATGGTTTTTTTTATTACGGTTAGTTTTAATTGAGGTTATAATTTATGTTGATAATAGATATAAAATGTTAATAATGTAATCTAAATGGATTTAATTGAGTAATTAACAAGTTTGCTCAGAAATGATAGATCACCTTGGGTAGTTATTGAACAGTGAAACGGTATACCTGACTTGTTCCAATACTATGATTCCGTAAACAAATTGTACCAATATTTCTTTAAAATCATATAAAAAGTTTACGGAGAGAGATTTGAATTTTGTAAATGTAAATGTCCAATCGTTCTGACCACTAAGCCGTGGCAAGAATAAAATATATATTAAATAATTATCACGTTCCCCACTTTCTGCCGAATTCTGGAGGCATTGCGTGTTGAGTGGCAGAAATCTACGCTGCGCTTAACCTCGACACCAGAGCGAAGAAATGGAAATATAAATTTAAGTAAATATTTCATTCGCCATATTCGCCGCTGCGCCACGACTGGCCTCAAAACTTAGATTGTTTATTAAATAAAAATTACTTAGCAAAAAAAATATATAAGATATTCTTTGGAGATTGTAAAATTTCGTATAAGAATATAATATATATTGGTTTTTATACCAATACTATTTGTTAATAGAACTTTAGACGCCAGTCGTGGCACAAAGGCACAAAGTGTGACTGTAAAATCGACTGTTTGTGGGTTCGATCCCTACTCGAGGAAGTGAAATATTTATTTACATTTATATTTTCATTTCTTCGCTCTGGTGTCGAGACAAAGCGCAGCGATGATTTTGCCACTCAACACGCAATGGCTCCAGAACTTGGCGAAAAGTGGGGAACGGAGTGTCTTAACACTAGATTCCCTCTTACTACCCTGCTGTGTGCGGGATACAGCATGAAGCTGACTATTTGTTTAATCGCAATAGAATTTCAAATTAAAAAAAAACAAAATTCCTCTTGTTGTTTATACAGGAAATCGAAAATCGCGACGAGACACCTGTTAATATAGAAATTGACTTCCCTTTGAACAGATATTTTTTCGATGTCCAAAAGCATATTTTCACTATAGCAAAAAAATAAAAGATTTATTTTTGTCTTGTGAATGTCTAAGTGCCAATGTAACTCTGCTCACAGGCACATGTTATATCGAATCGATCAACGTGATTAGGATATAATCTACAGCCTTTTCCGATAAATTCCTTAATATATATTTTTTTCAATTCAGACCAGTTCCTGAGAATAGCGCGTTTAACCAAACTAACATTTTTAGCTTTCTTATATTAGTAATGGCATAGATTACTGGGTTGCCTCTACCCATACCGTTTCAAGCGGGACTGTCTTTTTGTATATCGTATCTAAAATATCTAAGCTCATATCGAGGTCGTCAATAGTACCTGCATTTTAAAAGCTCTTAACGACAGTTAGCGTGACTAAGCACGTCTCGTTACACAAGCGACACGCATCCGACTCACGCGCACGCGATTAACCTTATACGTTTTACGTGTAATGTTTGACATTGACTCCTGTCCTGGACCATATATTTCAAGGTCGTTTTTAAGCTTCCATGCAGATCAGATGGGATTTGATTTAAGCGTCTCTATAAGAAAGATATTGTATCCTAAACCTACCTTTCATCACAGATAAGATAAACTCATTAACCTCCTTTGCATCGCATACCTAGTGATAAGATACTTCGTTGCTTTATTTACGTACGTTTAATAATGCGTGTTGAGTGGCGGAAGTCATCTCCGCGTTTCATCTTATCACCGATGGAGTATGGAAAAAGTTCTATTAATATGATATTTATATTTTTTTTTTGTTGTTTTCCTAATTTAATCGCACGGCCGACAATATAAAAACAATAATATATGTAAACAATAAAAAAATATTTGACAGTTAACTAGCCACAATAAAATAGTGAATACTGTCGTGTTTATAGTCTTAAGACTATTATATTTTATGGAGCTGTCTTAAATAAAGTAGAAAATATATATTTGTTATTTTATTGTTTATACAATTAGTTTTAGTTCCCAATAAAGATTATTATTATTAATTATACATACACTAATCGTCGCCCGCAACTTTGCTTGCATAGGTGTTAAAGAAGCAAAATGGAAAATACCATGTTTTCTTGTTCCCGTAGAAATTTTGAGTAAACCCCATACGCCAATTTTTTCTAAGGCCAATAGTTTCGTCAGTGTTTTTTTTTGCCATGTCACCAACTCAAAAACGAAAGAGTTTTATGATATACACATATACGTCTGTATAAACACATATTTATGCAAATTATAATAGTTACTATCAGAAATCATATAGAAGGTACATATTTCATTTTGTTTATCTATATACAGAGTGTTTTTGCCATCACCACTTTAAATAAAAGTACAGTTAAATATTCCATAAAAACATGATACAATTAAAACGAAAGAGTTTTTACAAAGATGAAAAAGTAATTTTTTCAAACAAAATAAATAATTAAATTATCGTTGTAAAATAAAACGCCATTTGTTAAGAATGACGCACACTGACACTGACCTATCAAAGCGACAATATCGCGCACGCCTCATTCACGAAATCATGTCGTAGGTATTGGTAATTGCGTAAAATAGAACGAGAGATTTCTTTCCCTTTCTCGTTCCAGTATGTTTTTATATAATGAAAAGTGGCAGATCGGCAACGTTCAGTAGTATTTTTGTAATGTGGTGGTGTAGGTGTATACGTTATTAGTATCTATTCGAAATTGCGTCACACGTGATACAGTACCTATGGAAAATCATGAAATGTAAATAATAATCCTACGTCTAAACTGTTAAGGAATCTTGATTAATTTTTTTAGGTATGGGTTTGAAATATTTTACCCTATAGGCTGCTCCCGCAGAAGGAGCGCAGTCGCTTCCTTCCTGTATCTTTAAGTTAAGGATGTAAAACCACAAAACAATATTTTAAATTTATGTCTCAAGAATACTAGCAAATCTCACGCTGCCAAAGTGATCTCATTTACCTTATTTAATCTTAAAACTTGTTACAGATAGGACCTTGATGTCAATTTTACTTATATAACATATTTTTCGTTGTAAGATATTTTTTATTATATACATATCACTTTTCCAAGGCGAACAGGATATTGTCACGGCATCAGAGCACAGTTTTAGTGAATGAACTATACTAATTGTAGGTTCAAATCAACTATGCTAAAAAGTTGAAAAGCAATAAACTATGTAAGACATCAGTCATTGCATAAATTGCAAGAGAAAAAGGAATGGAATAAATGTAAATGTAAATAATAATAAATGATAGGAGCGGTAGTGTTGCCCATAAGCAAGTTAATGTCGTTTACAATTTATGCTTTTTAGCGATATGTCCGCCTTTTGTACATATATTTTTCATTTCATGTGCGCAATAAAGAATAAATAATAGACCCGTCTTTGTACACTAGTTCACTGGTTCATTTTGAATGAAAGATATTTTTTTTTCCAACTTCAGGCTTAATGCTGTTAGCATATAGCGGGTGGGTAGGGAAGCCAGTACTCTGTCCCGGAAAAAAATTGTAAGCTCCATGTGGCTGCTTGTGAGGAATGAAAGACATTTAATACATTGACTTATATACTTATATACTCAAGTATCTACTTACTAACATATGTAATATTAAACTTTTATATATAATATTATTAATATTATTAAATATAATATAACTGCAAAATTTCAATGTTTAACTAAGAGTATATAAGTAACTCCGACCATAGGTGTATTGGGTTATATTGATTATATAAAACAAAAAAAAATAATTTGAACCAGTAGTTCCAGAGATTTGCACCTTCATTCAAACATACACTTATATAAACAGGTAAATAAAAATAAGTATAGGTTATATCAATAAAACGTAATTTTACAATAATAACAGTAAACTAAGTTTTACAAGTTAACGTAAGAAATTTCTCCTTTGCCTAGTGACTACCTTTTCTCATATATCACTTTGGTATTATTTTACCTTAAAAATAATATTTTACATTGAATCTTCAAGAAAATATTTTAAATAAATAATTAATAACTTTCGATATCTGACACTTTTAGCGATAGCTAAAAGTGGAGAAACTGTCTATATTGGCAAAAGATAACGAACTTGTGTATTAATTGTGTAAGAAATATTTCTTTGTTCTCTAGAAATATAATGGCACAACGCATAAGCGTTACCTAATTGAATTTGAAGTTTTTGTTTATTTTTAATTGTTTTTAGTTCTTTTTTCTATAATAATATTATATTATTATAATATCATTATATTACTGTATAAAGATACGTAAACATTATAAAAAAAGAAAAGCTTAAAGAAATGGACTAAAAACATCTCAATTCAATTAACGCATACTTCTTTGTTCACGAGAAATAATTTTCTATTAACTTTATGTATTATACGGATATTATAAGCATAATTTTTTATATAGCTTGTACCACACCACCGTACAATTGTATTTGACCGCAAAGCTTACATTGATATCCGCGCTACGAGAAGTTTTAACTTTGTGTCAACATAAAGAAAAAAAGTTTGCATTATTTTGTGGGATACAGCGTGAAGGTAATATTTGTTATGAGATTTTAATTGAGCACTTTGCGATTACTTTGTTTGTTTGATTGTTTATTATAAATAAGTTTTTTTTACTTTAAATATTAACCAGTTTTTATACAGATTTTACGCTAAATACTTTTTAAGCTTATGAAAAATTATAATTGTAAACAAATTCTTTTTATTGTTTAAAAATAAAATTAACATAATATTTATATTTTTTTTTGTTACAAAAAACACCTAAATGCGTAATTGATGTAAATAGAATTAATATATACACACGTAATTAAATAATTTGATATAAATAATTAAGTATTCGAGACCAGTCGTGGTGCAGGAGCACAAGCGTGCGACTGTAAAAGCGACAGGTTGTGGGTTTGATTACCATTCGAGGGAATGAAATATTTAATATTTTCTTTTCCTCGCTCTGGTAACGGGGCAAAGGGCTGAGTTCTGCCACTCAACACGGAATGCCTCGGCGGAAAGTGAGGAACAGAAGTGTGATAATAGCAACAGTGTCTTTGAAATAGGTTCCCAGGTCCTCTTTGCCTACCCTGCTTTGTGCGAGTTACAGTGCGAAGCTAAAATAAATAAAAATGATGTAGTTAATAAATTTGAAGTAAATAAATATGTTAATTGCTTTTAAAGTCCGGGTACTTAATTACACACACCTTAATTAAAATTCAATTTTTTATTGAATAAAAATTAAAATATATAATAATAAAATAAAATATAAAACTCACCAAGGTGCCTTTGATAATATATCACCATTTTTTTGGACGTTGGTCTCCACAGACGCCATTTTTTTTATCTGAAATTAATACTTATACATTTTCATACGAATATATCAACACGATACATATTACATCATGGAACTGCGTCTGACTATAAACGAGTCGGTTGTGAACTCGATTTACACTCGGGGCTCTGATTTATTTTTAACTCCGTACTTTTATAATTATCTGTTTATTATACAAGGTGCAGAGTTGAGTTCCACCACATAACGCACAATGTTTCGAATTCTTGCGGAAAATGGAGAACGAAGTATACACAGTTCTATCTGTTGTCATATGAGGGATTTCCGCACAGGGCAATGATAAATTATTGAATTAATAAATGTGAACATATTTTCATTCCAAAGATTTATTTAGCGTATAGTGAGATTGAGTAACCAGATGCATTCTTTACCTTTTACCATGACACAGCACATTAATTATATCATAAAAGACTTGCCATAAACTTAGAACTGAACTGAATAAAAGATTTGTGATTAACTTGTTCTCAGAAAAAAAACATTCTCACGTAAACTATATATTCTATTAATTTCACAATAAAAATTAAAAACAAAATTAATCTTAAAATAACACGATGAAACTAACACATGAACGTAATTGATTCCAACTAAGAAATCGCACAAAATGACAATGCCATTATTTATGTTTAGATATATATTATTGCGTTGAAATACTAATCAAAATATATAAATATTTAAATATGCTGATTAAAAATTTTAGATACTTATATATTAATTATCTATAATATGAACGGTACTAATATTACAATTTTAATTTATTGAAATCACAAACAAATTCTTATTTTTGTTTATTTATAATTCTCTTAGAAGGCAAACGTAAAATACAAAGATAATTTTTGGAATCAGTTGTACATAAATCTAAATATAGATCTTAGAAAAAGTAGACCCGTATATATATTTTAATACTTGATTTGAAATGTATTTAAATATATATAAATGTATATAGTAAATATAATTAAAACATACCTAATTTAGTTATCCAATATCACAGTCAACAGTTTAATTAAAAATGGCGGGAAATCGCACTAGATCCCGCGTGCAACCAACGACAGACCGCGAATGACTGGCGTCGCGATGCGTTCAGGAATTAGGTCGTACGGACGAGGGCTGGCAAATGACCGGTTTTAGTTTATCTCAATAGCATTATAAATATTTCAATTATATAGATATCTAAAAAAAAGGGTGTTGAAAATTTTTCAAATTATTTGTATACTCATCTAATTAAAAAAATAAAATTTTCAGCATTTGATAGTGACCCTGATGACCTTGATCGGTTAAAAATAAAAGATGTGACAGGGAGTTTATTGACTTTCTTTTATAAACACATGTTATTGTAAAATTGTTTTTATCGCATATCTAGTTGTTTTATATTGCTTGTAAAATAATTTACTTAAAATATATATGTATATTAGTAAAAATATATATGTATATTAGTGTCTACATAAAAATATTATATGATAATGTGTCACAATTAACGACAATGCTATACATTAAGGTTATCAAGAATTCTGTGTCAAGTAAATTATTTTTTTCAATTTCAGTTAATTCGAATTTTTTATTATAGTTACAAACTACTTATAACACCGCAGTACTATGGTTTAGTTTTACATTAAGCCAAATAATTATGTATTTGTAGGAGATTGCTCATCGCAAAGGACTCTTACTGGACCTGTGGGCTCCATTGTGGGTTAATGCAAGCAGAAATAACGTAGCAGATTCGTGACACTAGTCCTTTCTTTTCCGAAAACATCAGAAGAATGCCTCATCGATCAACGATCGTCAACTTCCTCCTTCTTTTCAAAATCAAACCTTGTCCTCACGC
>JAATLQ010037046.1:6239-30271 GCA_013421005.1 Heliconius erato x Heliconius himera | reverse complement strand
GATAATAATCAACAATTAGTTTCTTTTCGATCGTTTCCTCTGAAACTGAAGGCTGTGACTACACACTATTGGTCCAATCATCTAATTGGTTATACAAAAGTCAACACATTGTCTTTTTACATTAACATAGCCAATCATATAAGTGAATAGTTGCTACAAATAATAATATTAAACAATCAATAAGCATCTATGATAATATAATTTCCGTTCCAATCGCTTCCTTCGACATATTTAATGATAAGTAATTATATTTTTATTCTTATTCCATTCAAGTCATGGCAAACAGAAAGGATGTTATCAATTCACTTTTGTTTCTGATGCAAATTTATCTCCTTGAACTCATTTTATCTACACAGAGAGCACTTACCATATGTTTTATATAATTTAATGGATTTTATTAAAAAAATAATTGTTAACATAAGGTACTTTCTAGAAAGTATGTATTTAAAAATAGTTCTAGCATACATACCTGTATACTTTAACTATTTTTATCTTTCATCTTTGATATTAAATTTAATTCTATACGGTCTCAATATAATTATAACAAGTAGCTCTTATGAATAAGTTGCACACAATCGATAAATCGTATGCATATTAGCATGCTTGAATCGAGCGTGCTACCCAAATAGACACATTTTCTTTTATTTAGCATGCTTTTTAAAGAATGCTCGAGTATAAGCGTGATCAAAGCAAATAATAGAACACATATTCTTTAAGCGCGGACTGGAAACTCGGTATTCTATCAAATTTTTTGCCAGTGTTGCAGTGTAGATTGTGAAACATGGAAAACCACTCCCATTGTGGCCCTCTCTACTGAATTAAATAAAATCATCAGTTTGATTGCAATACAATGTACACCAAAACTTTTATCAAGAAAGAAAATAAGAAAAAATAAGTCATAGGCACTCTCTGTTCCGATATAACATAACAAATTTTAGAGTATTCTTTTCCCCCAGAGGGACATTTTTGCATAGATGTTGTGCACGCGCACCTCCGCGAGCGTCTGATCGATATTAGCATGCTAAATCAGCAAATATGCTCAAAGTACGCCTTCTTGCCCTCGCGTTGCAGGTAGCATGCTTAAAAATCAAACGGCTGTCGATTTTCGAGCAAGCTCGAAATTAGCATGTTCATTATTGGCAATGCTTTGATACATATGCTAATATGAGCCATTCCTCAATAATAGCATGCTTTCGTGCTAGTAACGAGCATGTGACTGTAGCATAACTGTAGTAATATGTTAGCGTCTTACGAGATAAAACAGCATGGGTATGCGTATACAGGGTGGAAGTGTCAGCACCACATTAAATGAAACCACAGTTTTAACTACTTTATAAAAGCCTAACATAATTCAGAAAAAAATAAATTCCCAAAAATGAAAAAGTTTTTTTTCAAACAAAATAAATAATAAAATTGTCATTTTAAAACAAAACGCCATTTGTAAGGATGACGCACGCACACATAAACCTATCAAAGGAACACCGCCGCACACGCCTCATTTCGAAATCGAGTCGTAGGTATTGGCGATAAAGTTCAAAGTTGTTTAACCTTTAGTAGTATTTTTGTAGTAGTAAGTGTTTATGTTATTGGGATCTATACGTAATCGCGTCACACGAAATACAGGTATGGATAAAAATCGTGAAATGAAAAAAAAATCTTACGTCCAAACTGTTGAGGCATCTTGATTTATATCTTTAGGTATAGGTTTGAAATATTTTACCCTATATGCTGTTTCCGTAAATGGAGCGCTGCCTCTTCCACCCTGTATACAGAGTGGAAGTGTCAGCACCACTTTAAATGGAACCACAGTTTTAACTACTCTATAAAAGCCTAATAGTACAACTAAAAAGTGATGTTTTCAAATATAAATAATAAATTTATTGTTGTAATATCAAACGCCATTTGTCAAGAACGACGCACGCACACATAAATCTATCAAAGGGAAACCGCCGCATACGCGCGCGTCATTCCGAAATGGTGTCGTAGGTATTGGCGGCAAAGTTCAAAGTCGATTAACCTTTAATAGTAATTTTGTAGTAGTAATATATAATGTATAGTAATATATGTAGCCATGTGTTGACGTTATTGGTATCTATGCGTAACTGCGTCACATGACATACAGGTATGTATAAACATCGTGAAATGATAAAAAAACTCCTACGTCTAAGCTGTTGAGGTATCTTGATTAATTTCTTTAGGTATGGGCTTAAAATATTTTACTCTATATACTGTTTTCGTAAAAGGAGCGCTGACACTTCCATTCTGTATATAAGTATAAGAAAGTGGAATACCTTTTTATATGTACATACTGTAATCTAGTCTCTTAATCAGGATATTTCGCTGAAGATTTCGTTTATAATTTAAATAAAATAAAATAAATCAGCTTCACGCTATATCCCGCACACAGCAAGGTAGGCAGAATGCACCTAGTATTGAGACATTCCGTCCCCCACTTTCTGAAGAATTCTGGAGGCATTGTGTGTTGAGTGGCAGAACTCAACGCCGGGCTTTGTCTCGACACCAGAGCGAAGATTTGGAAATATAAATTTAAGTAAATATTTCATCCCCTCAAGTGGGGATCAAACCCACAACCAGTCGGTTTTACAGTCACACTTTGTGCTCTATAATCTAAATTATATATTTTTAAAAAATATAGTCATATATAAATATCTACTTACAAAATAGTGCTATAACAATTTTTCATACAAAAGAATAAAGTCATGTGAATTTTTTCCTTACACTTACATTATAATTCTAATATAATTTATACCTAACTCAGTCTATATAATAAAAATTAAACATGGTAGAACTTGATATTAAAAGAAAAGATATATTATGATAGTGTAAGTACGTAAGTAAGTTAATTATATATATAAGTTATTACGTACAATCTTGTTTTGTATAAAATGCATATGCATTTAGTCATATGCAACTTCATACACAATTTGCCTGTACATATTTAAAAATTAAATTATTTTAATTTTGTATCATTTTATATAAAGTATAAACGCGGAAATGGGTTAATGTATGTACCTATACTTGCATACAGTTTATAAATTTCAATGTTTATTCCTTCTTCCTACTTTCGATTAACGTAATTAAGTCGGCCTTACCGTTGTTTTTTTATGAAACTTAAACTTATTTCATAAAATATTATATATTATTAAAATTATGATTATTTCCTTAGGTTTATGTATCGGCTATAAAGCGACGCTGATACCAAAGTACCACTAGTATACCAGGTTAAGTTATTATAATTAGGACGTTTCGCTTTACACTGTTTAATTAGGGCCTTAAGTCTATACGTGCTACTCTACATCTAGGGTGCTTTTTGATGTAGTGTCCTAGAAGTAGTGTAATGTTTTTAACATTTTTAAAGTGTTATTTATTGCACACAGGAAAGAAAAATACTTATTTAGAAAACGTATAATTTTTTTTATTTGTAACATTTTTTTTTTATTTGTATAATTTTTTTTATTTTATTTGTAATTGTACAAGCGTATAAAAAGTTCGACGTAGCTTGATGAGAACATATGGTTTAGTGGTCAGAGCGTCTGGTCGGCTTCCAGAAGGCGCGGCTACGAGTCCCGCTACGTTCTAATTTTTATACGTTTTCTAAATAAGTGTGATGTTTTTTTCTCTAATTTTTTATTAGCTTCACGCTGTATCCCATATGTATAAATACGCAAAGGGAGTATAGAGTTACGTCATTCTGCTCCTGACATTATGTCGACTAATGGAGGTATTGCGTGTTTAGTGGCAGAACTCAACGCCAAGTTCGATCCCCACTCGGAGGAATGATTACTCGAAGGCATGATTACTTTCTTTTTCTCACCGTGGCAGACAAACCGCGGCGTTTATAGAAAAAACAAATACATTCGTATACGTACATCGTAAAATACTTCACAATGTCGGAGCCAGTTATCCTTACACCATTATTAATACAGAAAAGTCTGAATTAAACATATGCAGGTTAAACGCGTTCAAGGCCACTAAACGAAATTAAATATTTAACGACAAGATCTCTTAAATTTAAGCACTGCAATAGTTGCGTTATTCTCAAATATGTGTTGGTTATGAAAGCGGCGGCCATATTACAATATGTTTGTTGAAATAAATAATAAATGATTAAAAGATTTTCTGGCATATTTTTTGTTTAATTAGTACCAATTATGTCAATAATCCTGTATGAAATAAAATTTCTGTATCGGTCTAAAATATTTTTTTTTGTATTTCCTTCTTCCTGTGCTTATAGCTATGTGCCTTATATGTAGGTACACGCATATGCATATAATGCACTAAAATAATAAAAATCTTGATAAATCTATAAATGGTTTTAGCACAGTTATACTAATATCAAGACAAACTTATAGGTAAATACTTCTCTTACTATTTTTTGTTTAGTATGAAAAGTATTATAAAGTGTCCATTTAATGAAAATAAACATATATATTTTTTGTTCTCAACATGTTTTTTTTAAGTTTATTCATTTCAGAATAAGATAAGCATAAAAAACATAAGCTTAAATTAAATTATACTTCTTTATACAAAAAATCTGGTTTATCTTTCAGAACATTATATACAGCGCATTTAGTAAATACGTACATATTTATTATTGGTAATATGTTTTTAAAGTAGTAAAAAACTATACTTAATATACAAAATTTTATAGCGCACTAGCGTCCCGACCGCGGCTTCGTCTGCGAAATCACGAAAGTATCCTTGTTTTTATAAATATATCTGTAGTGTATTAAAAAAGACTATTAATATGAAAGTTAATAGTACCTTCGGTTATATTATATTATCGTAACTTCCATAAGAATTTTAGATTGTTTTGGAATTAAAAAAATATAGGTAACTTAAGACACTTCCGTCTTTCACTTTCCAGAAAAAAAAATTAAGTAACTCTGGAGGCATTGCGTATTGAGTGGCGGAACTCAAAGTCGTGCTTTGCTTGTTACCCAAGCGAGGCAATGAAATAAATAATATTTCTTTTCTGTGGGAATCAAACTCACAACCTATCGCGTTTACCGTCGCAAGCCCGTGCTCCATGCCTAGCCTTTACATATCTTAACCAGAACCATTATAAAACAAAAGAAAATATTTAACTATTACCTAACCAAGAAATTAGCGAAAACCACACAAAAATATGAATTGGACTCAACTTGACTCAACGTGCCCAAATTGCCTCTATTGTGATTTCGATTAGGATTCATATAAAGGTATGGATGACATACTCTGGTTATAGTCGGCATTTATATCTAATATTAAACTGTAAAAAAATATATAGTTGTATTGTAAATAGCACTCGAGGAGAGGAAATATTTACTTAAAGGAGAATGAAACTTTTGGGCCGTCACGTAAAGAATTGAGATGTGATCTAAAAAATTACAATTTTTTTTTTATTTTTAAAATAGCAAATAATAAGTTAATTGACATTCTGGAAGTGGAGAAAAATGAAAAAAAAATAAGATTAGATCCTTAATCGATTAAAATCAATCATATTTTAAATCATAGATGTGACAGCTGATTGACAATCACACCTTGTCTAATGATTTTTGCATTTTTGCTTCTGTTTGTCATCGCAAAATCAGGCCATTAAATAAAAAACATAAAAAGAAAACATTTGCTTCTGTCATTACGTTCGTGTCATAACGCATCGACATTTTGAATGTTTTCCCGTTTGTTTGATATTTTCAACGACTACTGTTTTGTTTTTCTCGGATTTTGACTCTGCCTACTTTGTACGACCCTCGCTTCCTCACTGGACTCTGAAATCTTTTGGATCTTACGCTATGGTATGAATCGCTGTGTGAATTGTGGGATAGCTAATGGACACTGCAATACCCTAGTCCGACGACCTTTAGACGATGAAAACCACCACAACCTGGTTACTTAGAGGTGTGATATAATCCCGACATATAAGCAGGAAAATATATTTCTGTTACATTTTAGTTGACAGCTTTCGTAGAGGAAGGGAAGCTATTGCTATGAAATACTGCAATTATATTGTAGGAAGACGAATGGTAGGCTGCTGTGCTCATGTTATGAGTATTATATATATATATAAGGTACCATACCTTAGTTGGGCTAGATACCAAAATAATTTAGTTCCACCTGCACTCTTCTTAGATGACATTTTAATAATAGTAGAAGAAGAATAAAATATTCATTAAAATGTGTTTTATTTATAAATAATAAACATTAATGCTTAAACAACTCAGTAATCACATATTTTATAGAAGTTGATATTCAAGACATTGTGCTGCGAACTTAACCTCACTTTTATCAAATCTCTAATAACTCAGCTCTCAGATTGCCAAAATTTATATAGTTTTCAAGGAGGGAATGATGTACCTAAATCTATTAAATCATACCATTTTCATATCTTTACATTCTGGGCCCAAAAATGTATGGAATAGTTTCAGTCTCCTTTATATTTCCATTTCTTCGCTCTCGTGCCGAGGCAAAGCTCGGCATTGGGCTCTGCCACTCAATATGCAATGCCTCCAGAATTCGGCAGAAAGTGGGGAACGGAGAGTCTTAACACTAGGTTCCCTCTATCTACCCTGCTGTTTGTGGGATACAGCGTGAAGCTGATTTGATTTTTATGTAAATAGTTGTATAGTCAAAACTACAATAGACAGACTAATATTATGGTATCCTGATTTTTTTAACACAGTAAAATTACAATCAAATTATATTACAATATATATCTATCTATATATTACATCTATTGATTGAGGACGTGGCACAAGGGCACAAGCAAACCGCGGCGTTAAGTTTCAATACCCAACACGTAATGCCTACAGTATTCGGCGGAGAACAGGGAACGGGAGGGTCTAAGTAGGAACGGGCTGCCTTAAAATTAAATTCGCTCTGCCTACCTGACTACAGCGTGAAGTTAAAAAAGTAATAATTACAAATATATAACATTAAAGTCACTTTCACAAACTTTCAGCATACAAAAATTCTATGTTATTTTTATATGATGAGCTCATACATAACGTACCAAACATATAAATTAAATATATACACACATTTGTTTTGCACCTAAATGTTAATTTATATATTTGGTATATACGCATACAACAGGGTAAATAGAGGGAACCTTGTGTTAAGACACTCTGTTCCCTACTTTCCGTCCAATTTTCGAGATAATATTTTCATTTCCCCGAGTGAGAGTCAAACAACCGTTGCGCATACAGCCTTACGCTGTACCGCTGTGCTACTACGGCATGATATTTGGAATATTAATTTTAAAAACTTATATATTAGCATGAAAAAACTAAAAATATTGCCACTCTAATCAACGTAAATAAAACTTTGAGCAACTTTTACCAATAGCCCAAATGACAAAGGTCAGTAACATTTCATAAAAATTCCATCCAACCTTGAAAGAGAAGGTAGACGCCGTCGGTTAAGCCAAAACCGCTTTCTAGTCCAAGGTCTGAAACACGCGTGGGCTAGATCTCTCGAGAATTGACTTTGCTTAATATTTATGGAACGTTAATATGATGTTTTTAAATTCATAGATAGGTATTTTTATGATTGTTTTTTTTTTACTTTTTGTTAAGTAAGTTTTTGCAAGCAGCTACACTCTTTTTACTACATAGCAGAGTAGGCAGATCGAACGTAGTGTTAAGATACTTTGCTCGCTTTTCGTCCAATTTTACAGACATTACTCAAAACTCAACATAGATTTTTGAAGAATTGAATAGTTTCCAAGTGGGGATCCAATCCACAACCGTTGCGATTAGAGTCACACGCCATCCTTCTACTTAAAATAAAGCGAAATAAAGCGAATTGAAAAAGCGAAATAATAGTATATCTATATTTTTCTTGCTGTCGTTTATAGCTACCACCAGCTTCCACTGTAAGCCATGACACCTACTATCTGGCAAACGTACGCCGATGCCATAGTTTGCCCAATCACAATTTGCGTCATTGTTTTTTAGAAATATGCATTTCATACAGATATGTTTGCGGCTGTCGAAACAGCGAGATTGGGCGGAAACTTACCGGTTTTAGGATTTTGCAAGTAGTTGACTTTGAAGAGAACGAAATTGTATTTTGTTATAATTACCATTACTTATTGTTAAGCCATAATTATAATCACTAGCTCTGAAATAGTTTTTATATGATTAATGACGATTGTAAATGTAACAGTTCGATGTCCACTCGACGAAATGAAACATTTAATATTTTCATTTCCTCGCTCTAATAACGAAGCGAAACATGGCGTTGAGTTCCGCTACTCAGCACGCAATGCCTCAAGACTTCTGCGAAAAGTGAGGAGCAGGAGTATCTTAATGGGAACTGAGTGTTTTAATACTAGGTTCCCCCTGCCTACTCCACTACATGAGGGATATAGTGTGAACCTAATATCCTAACCCTATTACATAATAGACATTAGGCAAGTCCTATACTATTTTATTTGTAAAGTCACGACTAAATTATTAAATCGATTTAGATAACACTTTTCGTAAATAACGATGAAAGGACGATCGATTCCAGGCATATGTAAACTTTTTTAGCATGTGTCTTGCTTTGAATATGAAAAACTATTTTCAAAAAATAGGAATTTTATATCTATCAAGATATTATATTGATTAAAATTATATTAGGTAGCTATGATTAAAATTATATTAGGTAGCTAGTAGCTTCTAAGTATATGTCAATGTTGGTTAATCATACCTCATATGATACGTTTATTTCTTTAACCCCTAGTAAGTTAACCTATTATTGTAATTAAAAAGAAAACTAAATGTTGAGTGAATGAGTTACTAAGTAATTAAATTATAATCATGGGCACCGGCACAGTATCTGATATAAGATCTATAGGTTCGATTCCCACCTGAGGAAATGAATATTCGTTGAAATGTTTTTTTCCTCGCTCTGGTAACAAAAAAAGCGTGGCGTTGATTTTCGCCGCTCAAAAACAAAACATTGTCTCGTAAATTGGGCGGTACGTGGTGTCCTAGCACTAGGGCCAGGTTCCTCTGCCTGGCAGCGCAAATCCAAATAACAAAAATTAAGTAAAAATTACAGATAATATTAGTATTTATAAATACATTTTTCTTGTTTTTTTTTTTTTTATTTTTTATAACTTTAAATTTCTTAAATTTATTTTCTTATGTTGTTTATACACATTACATTTTTTTAATTTTTTTAAAGTAGAAAAACTTGAATATGACTGGCAAAACTTGCGTATGCATACGTTGCTCTTAAATATATATAGGCATTCATGTTTTTTTAGCTGAACGCTGTATCCCGCATTAGCACAGTAATACATGAGACACGAGAATAACCTGAGGGAAAAGGTTCCCTCTGGCTATTCTCGAGTCTCGTGTCCTACGTGTGAAGATACTCCGTTGTCCACTTTTTAACCAATTTATGAGATATTACGCTTTGTTTTGTTAAAATAAAGACACCATTCCATCTATTGGGAATCAAACTCACAACCACGTTAGCCTCATATGCATTAATAATAATCTTATTTCCAACCAGTAGCTGCCTACAACTTTGTTTGGAGTGACTTTATGACCCTTACCATACTACGTCCAGTTACCACTAGTGCGTAAATAATGATGCGAAGTAAATCGTAGAAGTCGATATTTTCAATAATTAAGTAAATAGCAGGGTAGGCAGAGGAAACCTAGTGTTAAGACACTCCGTTCCCCACTTTCCGACGAGTTCTGGAGGCATTGCGTGTTGAGTGGCGGAACTCAGCGCCGCGCTTTTGCGCTCGACACCAGAGCGAAGAAATGTAAATATAAATGTAAATAAATATTTCAATTCCTCGAGTTGGGATTGAATTCACAACCAGCCGATTTTATAGTCCCACTTTGTGCCTCAGCGTACGCGGGATACAGTGTGAAGCTGTTTTATTTTATTTTTATTTGGGTAAATAGAGAGCGTCCGGCCGCTTACCAGATTTCCTTAATTCGAGGTCCTTGGGCTTTAGTCCTTTATATTACAGTCTATAATTATGTTGCCCAGGAGCAATGTGATACATAACAAAAAATGTTCCTCAAAATAAGTCGAGAAATTTTTGCATCAAAGGCGAACAACAGACAGACACACAAGCAAACATAACAAAAACAATATTTTAGCTTTCTGTTGCTTGAAAAATTTTGGCCTCTAGAAGTAGTTTTTTTAGTTTATATTCAATGTATAGAATTGACCCGTATCACGGTCTTATTATATTTACAGAATTTAATTTTTGAAGTTACATCTATTTATTTATTTTTAAGCATAAAAGGCTGTACAGTTTTAGAACATTGGGAGAAATTATCCGAAGTATTTTTTTTTCGTGATTAACAAAAGTACTAACCCGATCGTACTCACAAATGGAGTGTGCTATCGGCTACGTTATCTATAGTAACGCCTTATCTCGCCTTATCATTATCAATATGCATCCAAGTTTGTTAGTCTATTTGTACACTTAAACTATAAACTTTCTTTTCATATTTTGTCCACTATAAGGATGTGAAATAAAATAAACATAGTTTCCTATTACATAAAGAAAAAAAAATAACATGTTTTATCATTTTATCACTATTATGTAAAAAAAATTAAAATCTTATCTTATTGTATTTATAGTAAAGTTAAAATATACAGTATGTATTTTTTTTACATAATTATATGTATGTTTTATTATAAACGGTGTGAAGTTTTTATACCTACTAATATACCTACAAATGTAAAACATTTTATTATAATTCTTCTATAAGATTGAATAATAAAGATCCATTATTTTAATTTATGGGTTAACAAATCATCTCATAAATGACACAGCAATAATATGTAGTGGTAAATTTTTAAAAGTAAATAGCAATTTTTCATAAATAATCATAGCATTTTTTCTAATAATAAATTTGTAAAGAATTTTAAGTTTATGAACCACACTCTAGTCCTAGTGGACTAGAGTGTAATGGTCCCAAAGCAAAATGGTATACACTATGAAACTGATTTGTTTTTAGTTTCACGCTGTATCCGACATGTAGCAGGATAGGCAGAGGGAAACTCTAGGAACACTCCGCTTCCCATTTTTCGCCGAATTCTGAATAATACATTACGTGTTGAGTACCGAAACTCAACACGCGCTTAGCCTCAACACAAGAGGAAAGTGATGAAAATATTAAATATATCATATCCTCGAGTGGGAATCGAACCAACAACCTGTTGCATTTACAGTCTTCCGCTTGTACCTGTGCCACGACTGGCCTCTTATAAAACTTGGAACAGAAAATATAAATAAAAAAAAATCATATTTCACATTGACTTTGCACTAATGTACCTATATATATTTAAGAGATATTTTTATAATAATTTATTTTTTATTTTCTTTAATCGTGATCCAAAATTATCAAGATAGTTTCCTTCCCTCTACTACGGATAAATAACTAGATATAGTTAAACAATAACCATTTATTTATTTATTTGTATAAGATAAATGTACGTTAAATGTGTTGTTTAATGTTAACCGGTAAACGATCCAATTTGGCAGTTTGTGACCAATTCTCCCCTAATCCTTCTTTTTGGGATCGTTTTTCGATTCATTAACTCAGTTTCAGATTGATTCAGTCTTTTCATGTCTTTTTAACATGAGTACATTTCAAACTACATACGTAGAAAGTAGTAGGCATAGAAAAGCATTTTTTCACATCATAATAACCGAAATTTTGCTTTACGCGTGACTCAATCTCCCCTGTAATATTTCAGCGAGTGTCGCCTTTCATTCTTATTGACAATTTCATTTAGATATTAACTTTTTATCTGTTAATTTACATAAGTTACGAAACCATCTTGTTTTATTTTAAGAAATTCGAAATTAAATTCTATTAATATTTTAAATGTAAAAGTTTGCAAGGATGGATGTTTGTTCCACTTTGACGCAATAACTACTGAACGGATTTAGGCGAAACTTTACAGTAATATAGCTTCTACATATGGCTACAACTTATATAAGGATTTCGTATAATTTGGCTATAATTTAACAATAAATTTAAGCGAGCGAGTCACTATCTTGATGTACATGATTAAACAGTGTAGTCGTTTCTCGTTGTACCTTTTTTTACACATTTAACATTTTTATTTTTACACATTTTACAAATACTGATATTTAAAAATATGCTTCAATTTTTAGTACTTAGATAATATTTATTATGCATTAAAATAAAAAATACATTATTTATTTAAATTATTCTCATTATTATTCCGACGACGAAGACAATATTTACATAATTTTAGTACTCATATATGGATATACAAAACTTTGCCGTTACTGTATGACCAATACAGACAACGTATAGATGAAGCAAGGTGGCGTAGAATGCTGAAAGGAGACGGAAAATCTTGGGCCCAAATGTAAAGAGTTAAAATATGATCTAAAAATATGTTTTTTATTATTTATTTTAGAATACAAAAAATCAGATCAATGGACAATCAGAAAGCTGAGATAAATGAGAAAAATAATTTTAGATTCTTAATCGATATAAATAATCGATTACAGTACTACGATAATAAAATATTTGTTAATTTTATTGATTCTCAGTATTTTAACGCACTTATATTAGTGCATATAATGACAGTATAATTTTCTTTATTTATATAAAGAAAATATCAATGAATTACTGAAAATAAACAGAAATCCATTTGAATCGATTAAAATCAATCTTATTTCAAACAACATATGTGACAGCTGATTGATATTGACACTTTGTCTAATGGTTTTTTTTCATTTTCCGCTTCACTCCAATCGTTTTATGCGTTATTTTCAACGACTGCTACTTTTTCACGGATTTTTTTCAGTAATCACCTATTTTATAGAGGTTGATTGTACTGTGAACTCACCTTTATTTACCAAATCTCTAATAACTCAGTTCTCATCTCAGATTGCCAAAACTGACAGAAATTCAGAGAGAATGATGTACCTGAATCTAATAACTTACCATTTTAACCTCTTTGCATTCTGGGCGCAAGTATGTATGCAATCGTTTCGGTCTCCTTTGACTTTTAGTTTCCTTCAGAAGTGCAGGAAAACAATAAGCTAGAATTTCCTGAAATTCTACAGGCACGGAGGAAAACTAAGTTTATAGTTGTATAGCTCACGAACAAAGTTTATAGCGGCCACTAGTAGATATATAAATAAATAATAAGTCTCGTTTATCTGAGAAGATTCTACATTTTACTTTAGATAAACAATATATAAAATTCATATCCATTTGGTTAGTATTAATATAAATTACTTAATAAAATAAACATAATTTGCTCTAAGTTTTATAGATATTTATACAACTGTACAGTTATAATGTATAATAGTTTTTACAGCTGTTAAATTATATTACGTTAATCAATCAAGCCATCATCTTGTTCTTCATTCACGAAATATTTTTCTTTGTCTCTTTCTAATAGTAATAAATACTTGCTGTAATTTTTTATACGATTATGATGTTGATAGTAGTTTATGACGTCACGTGTTAGTCGCTCATCACAAAATGTTATGTTTTCAAAATCCTCTCAATCTTTCGTTAATTTATTTTTGTTCTTATATCAAAAGTTTAATTTTTTTTTAATCATTTATCGAATATAGTTTGAATACATATTGATATGAAATAATTTTGTTTTTTTTATATTCCATAAAAGTGAAGCTTCCGTAAATATCAAATATTTAAAAAAATATATAAATAACTTTAAATTTCAACTCGCAAAAATAATAATAAATATATGACAAGTAGCACCGAGCTACAACACTAGGCTCAACACAGGCAAACGCTTGTTATCATTATCAGCTGTTATTGTGTGGATTTCTTTAGGAGTAACTGTAAAGTGTGCACGCATTTAAACATGTAAGTACTTATTATATATTTGACAATTTTATTTTTGTAATTAATAATTTTAATCAAGTTTTTGGTAGTAGTAGAAATTATTATAATAAATATATATATATTTTTATTATAATAAATGAATTAAATACAATAATTTTTTTTGTCGAAAGTTTTTAAAATCTCATCTATAAATTATAGAATTAGATTATATTAGTTAGAATATTGAAATAGAAAATTGATAAATATAATAAAAAAGCTAGCAATTTTTTGTCTCTAAATATAAATTTTTTCTACATTATAAAATGTATTATATTTATTATAATTTAATTTTTTGTTACATACAAGTAATATGAACTAACAACTTATTGCTATAAACGACTCGTAGATCGTTTATTACATAGTTTATAGTTCATATTGTATTAAATTTTCTAGTATTCTCTGTTCGTTCAGATCTCAACGTACAGTAGTACAGTAGTAGTCATTTCTGGAAATCAAATCGAATCGAAAAGTAACGCAATACATTTTATAACAAAAGCATTAAATGACACAAATTTATTCGAGGCTCATAACTACCAAAATACTAAAAATTTTTAAATTTTATAAAACTTCTAAATACATTACTAATTGTAGCTCGCACTTTAGTCTGCGTGGACTATACGTAAAGTCTAGTGTTTCTCGTTTTTGTAATAATTTCAGGGAAACTTCCGTAAGTGATTCCCTACACTCCCCAAGAGTCCTACATGCCAAATTTCGTCTTTCTACGCTGCCTAATTTCGGTTGTTCGTTGTCTGTCAATGATGATGATATCAATGCAAGAATTTTATTTATATAGTTTTGAAAGTGAAAATAAAAATATATATATATAATTGGAAGAAATGCTTAACATACTTAGGCATTTCTTCATGTTTATACTATCACATATTTATGTGTATATTTTGTAAGCTTATAGATAACGGTGTCGTAAGTAAGAGTCAAAAGTTCAATATTAATCTATTGTTCGTTCATAGCTCGTTATTTTTTTAATAAATACAATTTATATTATTATTTATTTAATAATATTTGTCATAGGTACGTCCTCTTTATATAGACAATGTGGGTTTTAGACTTGAGATCGAATGATGGTAAAATTTATAATAAACTATTTTTCATATAAAGTAAAAAGTAATCTTGTAACCGAAGTAATGTGTATGTAATTGCAAAGTGCACACCGCACATGAGTCCGCCATGTAGCTTGAAATATTTAAGCAGGCGTACGCGTCTATGTCGGTATTATGGACTTATACTAAGTAAAGTTTTCCTGTATGTTTCATATTTCCTCATAAAATATCTAAATAATAGTCAAAGAAGGAAATGAACTTGCAAGCTGTTATTTATAAGCCCTGATAACATTTTTTTTTTGTGTTGTATACTCCATTTATTTCCCTTTATTCCCCTCTATACATCTCTATTTTACTCTATATATCTCTATTTTATCCTCTTTATTTAAAATTACCATAAAGTCGGAGTCGCGTCTTAAAGCTATAACAAATAAATATATTATATAACTTATACATAGAATTTAATTACACATAAGATAATAATCTATACAGAAGGCGCAGACAAAATAGTACTGTTTTACACGGTATTTAATATAGGTACGTAATGTATATTGTTGTGAAGGCCGTATTTATCTCTAGTAGACCACTTATCTAGTAATGTATGAAACCATGTAATTATCCGGGTTGTATATATATTTACAGATTTTTTTTCTATTTTATCTTATTTATATTATATTTTTATGTATGGTGTGCTTGAAGCCAAACTAAGGAACTGAGTAGAGTTCAGTCAGGTGCATCGATCACATCGAGATGAGTAGTTCTCTAAAGAGGCATAGTATGTATTGGATAGTAGGTTAAAACCATTTTATTTAATAAATTTGTCTATTATTTATTCATTTTTAAAATATTAGAGCATTCTAATTTTTTATCAGCTTCCCGCTATATTCCGCATACAGCAGAGTAGGCAGAGGGAATCTAGTGTTAAGACACTCCGTGCGCCACTAATATTATACTGTTTTTTTATGTGATATTAACGATCCACTGTCTTGATTTTTTTTAAACGGCGGCACTCTCTGACGAAAAATTAAGTTTATTACGCCTAAAGCCGAGATTTATTCAATAAAATGGAAGAATATTATTAAGTCATTAAAGACAATGTACATAATATTTAAGATAAAAATATAGGTAACACGGATTTTTTTTTATCATAAAGTATCTTTATCTTTACAATAAGGACGCGTTTCAGACGTCAAATGACAGTCAACTTTAGCTAAACGTGTCATATTAATGTTCCACAACCACAACCGTAACGTCGACAGTCAGACACTGCACCGCTATACTACGATGCCCTCAGTTGTTAAAATAATATTTATTATTTACATAATATGTAAATGCGTGTTTTTTTTTTTTTTTTTGTACATCTCAACAATCATGGGAAAATGTTTATTGGAAAACAAAAAATTATAATTAACTTTGTCTCGATGCCAAGCGATACAGCGAGGAAATAAAAATAGCCAGCTCCTAATTTATGAAAAACAATCCGCTGATAGATGACCGTCAATATGGCTTTCGCCATTGTAGCTCAACCAGTGATCTTCTGGTTTACCTAACTCACCACTGAGCCGCGGCTATTGAAAGCAAGAGAGGTGGCCTGGCAGTTAATTTGGATTTGTAAAAAAACTTCAATCGAGTGTGGTACAGGCCGTGCAAAACCTCGAATATATGGGCTTTCTGAGAATTTATGCAAGTGAATCGCTAGCTTTTAAACTGAACATCAAGGTCACTTTTGACGATTTCCGCTCTAAATATATGTCCCAATCGGTGGCGTCCCCTACGCTGTTTCTTCTGCATACAGATGACAGAGGATATTAGAAAATCCTTGCATACATTTTTATGCAGACGATAGCACAGTGGATGCTGTATTCTCTGGCCGTGCAAGTCTTTCTTGAGAGTTGTAATTGTCTAAAATAAACTTGTATCTTTTTTGGACTATCCCTCAAAAATGTTTATTTCTGAGGTGAAAAGAACCTAGTTCAATAGGTTTGCTCGCTTATCACTAAGAAGACCCTATTTATCATGTCACCAGTTTTTGTGCACACACTTCTCTTAAAGCTACGCCCATTATTAGCATATTGGGCCTTAAGATGTCGAGTGACTGTCAGTATCACGATCATCTGAAAAGCAAGACCTAAGTGCAGCATCAAAGAAACTGGGGATCATCGCTGTATAGTGCCAGGTTCGGCGCTGTTATTCCGAATTATAGAACAAGAATGAAAGAAAGATGACTGCTGTGGAGATGTGATCTCTTCGATATGCGGAGTCAGTTTAGCTGATCGAATCCGCAATGAAGAGATACACATATAACAGGTACTCAGAAGGTCACGTAAAAAGCATGGGGGTTCTCGGAGAGTATGTATGTAGAGGTTGGACGAGGCGATAGAGGTATGCAGGGACCGTAGCGTCCGGCGCTCCGTTCTGTCTGACTACCCCGTTAGGGATACAGCGTGAAGCTAGATTAGATTAGATATTTATTTACAATTTATAATAATTTATTATCTATGAACTATTATTTACAACCACGCCCTTCACGTAATAAAAACGATACGATACGATAAAACTATAATTATAACCTTGATCGGAGTTATAATAATTGATATAATGATTATATAAATTGATTCAACTATAGATTAAGCTATCCAAAGTACAAAAAGTAAGCATGCACAGCGGGCAGAAGGACCATAGTTTTAAGACACTGCACTCCTCACTTACCATCTATTAAATAGTGTAAGTAAACGTCGTCTTAATGGGAAAATGAATATATTAAATATTTTATTTCCTCGAGTGAGAATCGAACCCATATCGTATATATTTATAGTCTCACACTTGTACTCCTGCGCTACGAGGATTTCACCGTCTTTTGTACATTTTAAAATAAATAAAAAAATCTTTTTGAATATTGTCATCCTGGATATTGTCATGGAAAATTGTCTAACACGTCGCACATATTTCACTAAAGCAACATTTCATTATTTTCTATAATTTAGCTGGTCTGTTGTGGTTATTCATTAGATGTTCCTGATGTTCGAATGTTTATCATGCACAACAACTTTTGTAAAGAATGCATTTTATTATTTCTCATAGTTGGCTGGACCACAATCGTTTTACAACATGTGAAGAAGTCTTCAAAATCAAATATAGACCAGTCTTAGGACTACACTATACACTATAGCTACACAAAAAAGTTTCATTCAAATTCGTTCAATAGTTCAGAACAGTGTGCATGTTCAAACAGACAAACAAACAGAATCATACAGTCGTGTACTGTTGCTATTTTTATAATATCCTAATTGATTTTGTTACCAATAATATTAAATATACACATACCCATTTTTTATTGCTTTATTATTATAATTTAATTATGAAATATACAATTTATTTTTACAAATGTAAATACAATGAGAAGATTATAAAATTAAATATTGTTGCAGTAGAAAACTTGTCATGAAAAGCATATCTCCAGATTTCTTTTTTAAGTTTGTGCATAATGTTGTAGTCTGTAAGTGATACAGATAATTAACACCATGACATTTATAATGTATTTCTCAAGAGGAAGGGGAAATAGCTTATTTATATTATCGAAAATTATAAATTTATAGTTTCGTTATCTTTTTATCTTCTCGTAACGATCAGTTACTAAGTTGGGCTCAAAACAATTGGAATATATCTAGGTCACTGACACTTAGTAATTAAGTTTTTAATTAACTTGCAAATAGTTTAAAAATACAATATAGTAATAAGTATATAAATTATTTTTTTTATATCAATGATTGGCAGCGTTTTTATCAAAACATTAGTTAATCAAAACATAAAATTTTGAAAATGTCATTTACTTCAACGAAGTTTATAATGAACTAACTTTAATTATACTCGTATATACTTAAAAAACGTCCGAATATATTTTAACATTTGATGTTGCAGTGCGAATACCTTCTCATTTCTAAATTTAAATAACGTAACGATTAATGTACCTACTTATTTTATTGTTATATTTTATTATTGAAGCTATTATTGATATGAGAATGTTAAGTTCATTTATTTTTAACAAATACAAAAATTATTTTATCTTTAAATTGATTTATTAATTTGTGAAATAGAAAATTATACAATAAAAAAAAACTAAAACCTTCCTATCGCAGCGTCACGACGATTATGGGTCCGATTCCTACTCGCGCCAACAAGACGAGGCGTTGAGTTCCCCTTGGCTAAAGTGAAAAAAATCTATATAATGGTATAAACAACATTTTCGTGTAATCACAATTAAGTAAAATAATATATAGTAAACTGAGTAAAAACTACGTACAGGTAAACAGGTTGTCTGAAAAACCATATACAGATCCAGAGACAGACACAAAATTTATCTAAAATGTTTTTGGTGTAATTAAGTATGTATTTTTTTATTTTAATTAAATATGCTTATGTTGTATACAGTATGTTGTGTAAATTATGTTAGGAGTGATCGTCGGTAACCTGAATGTAAATTGCCTACTGTACGCAGATGATGCAGTGCTTTTTGAAGAATGTGCAAAAGAGGCGTTTGAAAATAAGTCTTAATGCGAGTAAGGCAAAAGTTCTGATATTTGAAATAAATGAGGAAACGATGGAATGCAAAATCTGCGTAAAAGGTAAGATATTAGAACAATTAATGAAAGACAACGTAATGGAATAATGGATATGGGAAGGCGTATTGCTGCTAGTTACAGAGTTAACGGAGCCTTAGCTGCATTGATGAGAAACGTCAGCATAGCTGCTAATTTGGCCGTACACATTACAGTGTTGGTACCGACGCTGTCATACGGCAGCGAAACGTGGGTATTACAGAAGAAGAATGTATCCACAATGAAGAGATACAGATAAAGACAGGTACTAACGAGGATGTCACAGTATGACGAAGAGCGTTCTCAAGTTGTTTGAGCACGTCGAACGAAAGAGTGAGGAATAAATGGCAAAAAAAAATTAAGAAGGAAAAGTGAGCGGGAAAAGTGGTAGGGAGCGATCTCCTTTCGGAAAACACAGTATCAATGATGGAAGAAGGAATGAATAAATGAGGAGGGGAGGGCATGTAGGAGAAAGTTTGTGACAGTAGATAAGGCGAAAGAGATACGCAAAGATCGTAGCGTTTGGAGGAGAATAGGAGGAGGGATAAAGCGTGAAACTAAAAAAAATGTAAATTATGTTATATTTATTACCATTAATTTTATCCATCTCATCTATCTACTGGCTTAATCACTTTTTAAAGTTAAAAGATTAATAGGGTCGTAATTTTGAACATTACACAACATTTGGTCCGTACTCTTTTACTCTATATATTTCTTTTTAATTTTATAAAATATTATAATATTTTTTTTTACATAAAACAACTTTAATTGATAGATATAATTAAAAAAACAAAATAAACATATTTTTAAAATATTATCTTTACATCTATATTTTTAAAATATTTTATTTTTTTCCTACATCTGATACAATTGTCGTTAACAAACAAAGGCCATTCTTTCTCTGAATTTAGTTCATGAAAATCTTTTATTTTCAATTTAATTTAAAAAAAAATTAAAATATTTTATCTTCAATTAGCAAGTAACTTTGTAATATACAATTTACATGAAAACCATTTCCGTGTCACAAGTTGCTCGTAAGAGATCGATGGCAAAGATAAAGCAAATCTATGTACCCATTTTAATGTAATATTGTTTGATTGTCTTTTTGAAACAATGTTTAAACTGTTTTTTTGTAAGTTCGATCTCAACCAGGAAACTTTAAAATTATTAAAATTATTTTTACAAAGTACGTAATTGTAAGTCATTCGTTTATTTTACACAGACCATTATTCCGTAAGAATTTATGTTAGAAAATTATAACAAAGATAAAATATTATAAAAATAAAAAACTCGATTGCATAAAAATTGTAAAAAGAAAAAAAATCCTATAGTTTATTAGGTTTAACAGGATCCATTTAAACTTTACATGGCTACTTAAGAAGACTTAATTGATTGAAGAATCGGATACGATAGTGTAACTGATATCCGAAACACTTCTAAAAGTATTATTTTAAAAATAATACATTGGCTCGTGATGTGTCTAGTGGTTAGAACCTTTTATAGTTGTAATCGTGAAGAACTCAAAATCTTTTAGAGATTCAGAGGTAACAGTGTTAAGAATTTTATTTATGCCATTAGAAGGTATCGCTTTAATAAAATATTTTCCATCATCATCATCAAGTTTATTCAAATAACTGAAACTCGACAATATAACATTGTCATAACTCGAAGCTCTTCCGAGGAAAAGCCGAGAGCGAGTCCTATGTTCCTCTCCACTATAACAGCGAACTAGTTATTATAAAAGGAAGAAAGAGTAAGGACAATTCCAGAGATAAATGTCTCGTTTTTCTTCTAGACAAAATCTGGCAACGGTGGATGAAATTGAAAAAAGTAAATAATATAAGGAGTTCCGTTTGTTACATCATATATAATATGCATAAAGTATATAATTAGCAAAATGATTTTATTGTCTTATGTTATTCTTGAAACCAATTATAATAATTACTCTATGGTATGCCACAATTTGTTGTAACATGCAATTTAAGTGACTTATAACAACACTAGCGGCGCGCCCACGGCTTCGCCCGCTTAAAATACATGATTATTGATTTTATAAGCAGAATTGATTGACAACTATAATGACTTTTAATATGATTTTTTTATTACTTTAATCTGTAATATTCTAATATGATTTTTTACGACATTATCGTAATTTCTATAATAATTTTTGATTGTTTCGAACTAAAAAATACGACCAATGTTGATATTTGATATCCATAAAATATACATAAAGCTAATTATTTATTATATGTATATATTTTTGTAACATTACCTTCTTTTTACCTATGTTATGTTTTTTAAAAATAAATTAAAAATAAAAAATTAAATTAAATTCACGCTGTATCCCGCACACAGCAGAGTAGGCAGAGGGAACCTAGTGTTAAGACACTCCGTTCCCCACTTTCTGCCGAATTCTGGAGGCATTGCGTGTTGAGTGGCAGAACTCAACGCCGCGCTTAACCTCGATACCAGAGCGAAGAAATGGAAATATAAATTTAAGTAAATATTTCATCTCCTCGAGTGGGGATCGAACCCACAACCAGTCGGTTTTGCAGTCACACCTCGTGCCGCTGCGCCACGACCGGCCTTTTTTAAAGCTCTGTTAATATTGTACTGTATTGCTCCTGAAACAGCCTTAAATGTTTAATTATTGATTTGGGTAATGATTCATAATTTTCTTTGTAAAATAACTGTAATGTTTGCATATTAACTCCTGTACAGTTTTTAAATTAGTTACATATATTATATGAATGAACCAACCAAAAAATCTTTGTATTTACTTGATATTTCTTTCAAGATCGTTCTTTATATCTGTGTTGAATTAATTACGACTTCTTTCAAATGACGATAACTTTTTTTTAATGAACCGATTTTGATGAACTAAACTTTAGTAGTTAAGTTGAGTTAAAACAAAGCAATTGGTGAAATTTTCAAGTAAATCGGTTTAGTACTTTCAGAGAAAAATGTGGACAAAAATATGTCGACAGACAGACAGACAGACAGACAAGAAATTCAAAAAAAATCTTTTTGCTTTCTATTATTCTTTTTAAGTGTCCCTCTATCCATTTCAGTCAAAATTACTAAATGTACAGACAAAATATTTTTACTGTCTTATTATATATATAGAGATAGAGATTATCTGATCTGTTTACTGCTATAAAGAAAAAAATATAATAAAAAATACAATAGAATTTTTTTTCATAGTAAACTGTAACCTGAATCTAATTAACTATTAAACTTACTTATTTGCTGAAATAAAAAAAGTAAAGGTAACATTAATTATATACAAGTCAATTTATTTTATTTTCCGAATTAATAATCAATAAATCCTTTATTCTTTCTTTAACTTTATGAATCTTGCTTTGCTTGTCATTTACGAGCTGCTATATTTGAAAATTCAAATCTAGAGTCAAGGCATTCTATTTTCCTCTTTCCTCACGAATTCAAGATATTGCGTTTTGAGTGGCAGAACTCAACGCCGCGTATTCTTGTACCAAGTGAACGAAATGAAAACTTGTAAAGCTTAAATCGAACGCTGTCCTACTGCGCTCCGATCAGATCCATATTCAGTGAATTTTATTTGTTGTAACTGCTCCCAGAACTCAACGTTTCTTGCAGAACTCAATGTTCTCTACATTTCCTTATTTCTTATACCTAAGATCTTTAAGTTTTATAGGTACATATGCGGATGAAAGTTTTGAATTTATTAGATTAATTACACTAAACATTTATATATATCGAAGACTTGAAAGCGCTTTGTTATAGCCAATTTCAATATAGAATATGTATTTTGTATTAGAATAAGTAGGTTGTTTTGTAACAAGAACAGTATTTGTTGCAAAAATAATGAACGCTTTAACTGCTATGAATGAATCGATTATAATTTTTGTTTTAAGGATGGATGTCCAAGGAGTGGTATATCTGTTGCTTGAGCTGATATGGACCATTATCAAAGTAAACTATGAAATAATACGTGGTATGTGGCGGGTGCTCGTACCTCCCGAACCTAAGGATGTTCGTGGTGAAATTGTCCTTGTAAGTGATGTTTTCATTTATGTTTTACTTTATTTTACATTTTATATTAAAAAAATATAAAAGAAATCTTTTTTTTATTAAAATACTAGAGGGCGCGCGCGGCTTCGCCCGCTTATTAGGAGTGAAATCTAAAAAAACCACGAAACACATGTTCAATAAAATATTTTTAACAGTCTGAATTTAAATTTTTATAAAAATCTTATCTTAGAGGGTGAATTCTTAAAAACCATGAAACACGTGTTCAATAAAATATTTTTAAGAGTCTGAGTTTCAAATTTTATAAAAATCGGTACAGATTAAAATTTTCTTCCATACAAACTTTCAACCCCTATTTCGTCCCTTTAGAGTTAAAATTTTTCAAATTCCCTTCTTAGTGGATGTCCAGAATATGAAAATAAACATCTGCCCAAATTTCACGTTTCTACCATCAGCGGTTACGGCTCTGCGTGCGTCTTACCTCAGTCAGTCAGCAC